>SCDY01002604.1:0-11108 GCA_004143825.1 Drosophila micromelanica | reverse complement strand
TGATAATAACATCACCAACTCGGTGGGGGTGTTTTATTTGCCTGTCCGGCCAGCTATGCCCCTGGTCACAGCTATATGTTGTTAGTGATGTTATCAAATGAATAAATAACCGTCAAATAAAATAATTGAAGTTTAGAGATGGTTCAAATAGTACCCAGAGTTTTGGGATCGTAAACAACTCTCTGGAATTAAGACTTTTCCCCCACGACAAGATTTTCAACATGGGCATATTATGACTTTTCACTAATTATAATTAATTACAATAGTATTCTGTGCTTTTCACTAATCAAATATGAACACATATCTTATTTGAAATACTATGAAATATCTTTAATCTTACCTTGGCACAAAACAATTTTCAACTGCGTTGACTGCAGCCAATAGAAGCGACTGCGGCAAAAAATTCGTTTCTGTTTTCTTAGCTTTAATCGTTGCCTGATTTTTGCTTCAGTTTTTATTTGTGTTTTTCTCTCGCCTTGCGTATTTGCATTCAGTTTTTCATTTTTCTAGTTGAATTTTTGAAACTTAGAGCACTCTTTTTTCTTTATTTGGTTTTTGTTATAGTTTGCAAACAAAACAAAAACAAAAAAAAAAAATCAACGACGAACTTTTCCGAAGTGAAAAAAAAAGCAAAAAGAAAATACCACACGAATTTTTCAATTGTTTTTTTCACTTTTTAACATTTTGTGTTTCTTTTCGCCCGTTTGTTTGTTTTGCTCTGTGCGCTGCGGCCAAACAGCTGAATTCAAATTAATAAACAACAATAAATCAACAGCAACAGCATTTTTATTTCTAACATATGATTTGTCTTAATAACTGACAGCAACAAGTTGATCAAAATTAATTAAGTTTATAGTTAACAGAGGGATTAACTGCTGCACTGGCTAATGCTAATTTTTCCGTGGTTGCTGTTGCTGTTGTTGCTGCTGCTACTGCTGCTGCAATTTGATTACGAAATGTTGACTTCAATTTCCTAACTGACTCACAATTTCGCCCCCTATTTTTGCTGTTGTTGCTGTTGCTCTTTATCTATGCCTTGGCAGCTTTGTTAGCGCGACCTCCGCAATGACCGTGTAACAATTTTGCAGCTCAGTAGCAGCAGCAGCAGCAGCAGCAGCAGCAGCAACAACAAACAAAACCAAGAAACGCGCGCGCGCCACAAAGTAGGCAACGACAAAATTTCTGGCAATCAGACGCACTTTAACACAACAAAAAAAACTGAACAACAACAACAAGAACAGCTGCCAAATACTGCGCGCCTTTTTTTTTTGAAGCGCATTTTGTTTTAAATTTACGTTAAGTTGCGTTTTTTTTTTTTGTTAGCAGCATTCGCTCGTTTATTATTGCTGCAACTATATTTTTATTGCCGCTCAGCAGTTTGAACAACAACTACAACATGAGCAGCAGTAGCAGCAGCACACACAATACTTATGTAAGCGTTTTGTGCGCGCTTTTTGTGCGTTTTGTGCAGGCGTCAAATGCCGTTGCCACAATTAAAGGCAGCCAAAACAGTTCTAATAGTTGTTGTTGTTGCTCTTCTTTTTCCTCTGGCTATTGCATGTTATTATCTCTTTGGTTGATGTTGCCATTGCAATTGCTGCTGTTCTTGTTGTTGTTGTTGTTGGCAGCAGCAGCAGCAGCAGCAGCAGCGGCAATTCATTCAAACTCACAAAAACCAACGCAGCTGGCAGTCACATGCGCGACAGACACAGACACAAACGCACACACATATAGAACTACAGACACAAACAAACACACACACTCACACACACACACACACACGCACGCACGCACACACAGAGGCAAACACGCGCACAGACACAGCAAAACGGCCACGGAGACGAGACAACGACTGCGACTACGACAACGACGGCGACTGCTGCGACTGCGACTGTGACTGCGACTGTGATTGCGACTGCGACTGCGACTGCGACTGCGACTCTCGCGTTTGGTTCTCCTTAATGCGAAACGCGTGCCGTCTGCGCTGAGTCCTGTTTCATACTATTCTTCAATGGTTGCTGCTGCTGTTGATGATGCCACTGCTGCTGCTGATGCTGCTGCTGGTGATGATGCTGCGGCTGCTACTGCTGCGGCACAAGAATTTCCCTTTTGGCTCTGTTAAAATTTCCCTGGCATGCGCACCGTGTGCAACAGCAAGCGCCTTACAACAGTAGCCGGTCACACGACGTATACGTAATATCTGGCCAAGACCACACAAGTTGTTAACAGCAGCGTAAACAAAAGTCCGCGTGTTGCCTCAACACAGATCCCAAATAGATCCCATTAAAAACCCATTAAATTCCATACCGTTTTCAATGGGTTTTTTAGCGTAGTTTTCAGTGGAATTTTCACTATGGTTTCCAGTGGGGTTTTCAGTAAATTTTCATCGATTGTCAGCTTCGTAACAATTCCTTTTAGCCAATAAGCTGGCATTGAACCAGTAGTTAAGCACAGTTTGCCACAATTAAGGATAACCGTCCTCGGCCAATCAATTTATTTATGAACATTTTCAATGCACTACCCATTGCTGGTGCAGCACACGTGCATTGCATTAATGCAAATGGGTTGCTGCTGCTGCTGCAACTCGACTTGATGCCAAATTGAATTATGTTGAATGCCAAAAAGGTTAATGAAAGCGCCATGCCCTGCATCATACCCCCTCTCCTCCCCACCTCGCAATCTCTGTGTGCCCCCCAACTGATTGTGGATGAACTAGCATCGTGCTCAGAGCTTGGGATAGAGGTGGGAAACAAACGTGTTCGCTCTCGTGACAATATGACAAAATCCAATTTCGTGTCCGTTTTGAGCACGCCAAGATGATATCATGACTTCAGAATCAATTTAAACAATAATTTGATACATTCTAGGTAAACACAACTAACAATTATTTTAAAACGAACTCAAAGTCATTTGCATGAAATAATGAGTTTGCATGGGAATGTCAGGTGAATAAGAAAATAAAATAGTCTTCAGTAGATGAGTTTTCATTTCAAAATATTAATACTATCGCTATTACTTATTATTGTTATTTATAATTAATATCTACGAGATTTAAGACCATGCGTGCTTCAATATCTTCGTCCGCGGCCATCTCTAGCTTAAGGATTCGAAACTGCAATAAAACCGCACATAGATGTGCAATCTGCATTGTGGGATGCGGGATGCGGTGGCCAATGGACACTGCTCGTTGGTCAGTCCTTGCAAATTGATGGGTTTTGTTGGACTTTACACTATCTTTAGCTGCGCAGGCAACTTGATGCGTTTGCCACAATGGAAATTCATTCGATTGTTGGCGCCAATCTGACAGCGAGTATTAGCGTACGCCGCCACGCCCCCTTTCACATGCCTGCTGTTTGCGACGGTCGCATCGGGTATTATACGCGAATTGGGCATTGACAAAATATGTATGTTATACACACACATATTATATGTTATAGTTAAGTATATATGTATATACATCAAATCCTTTATCTCTTACATATATGTAAATTATATGTAAATTCTAACAATCTATAGCTCAATTTCATATATTGGAATAAACTTCTTAGTTAGAATCGTTCACGTAGTGAAAAGAGTATAGAGGGATTGCACAATGTCCGTCCGCCTGTCCGTATTAACACAATTTTATTGGCACTATTGGTGCTAGAGACTTTATATTTTCAATATATACATACACGTGTATACCCGCGTCAGACAAATTGTTTAAAATGTTTCAGACAGATTCCTGATCACCTCCTCTAAAACATCGGTGCCTAACGTTATGTTTATGTTAGGAATTGGCCCTTTTTCGTTTTCAGCGATTGTGTATAATTTTTGCCGCATAACTTTAAGGAATTGATTGCTATCTAAAATACAGTTTGGTTCGTAATGGGCTCTAGTTTGAGCCCACAATTATTTGTAATATTTTCTTCAGATTGAAAGACTCAAAAATCTATGAAAATGCAAAAGTCAACATCTCTTGGATTTGTTTTAATTTATGGAATGAGTTACTTCCCCATAACTTCGTTTATCGAACTTGGTAATCGTATAATTTGTCGAAAACATACAACAGGGTATCTAGAGCCTAGTATATTCCGGTTTTATCGTTCATCTTTCGATTTGCTGTTGGACAAAGCTTCTATTTCCGCAGGCAGGTGACCAATGACCAATGACCAAAGCCAAAGCCAAAGCCAGAGACCAGCACAGCATCTCCGTTAGCGATCATTACAAACCGACAGGTGAAGTTATTAGACGGCACAGAGCTCATCCCGCTGTCCCCTTCACTTCAGCGCCGGCTGCCATTGTAAATTATTATTAATTTGCGCCTGCTTTGTGTTTGTGGTTTGCTTTGTGAACCGCGACCTACCAGTCATATTGTTTCCAAACAAGCATATCAGCGGCCAGCAGGGCCATATGGAGGGGCCAGCGTAGGGCGCGAAAGTGGACGACGATGGCGATGAAGATGGCAACAATTAAATTAAATAAACTCGCTTAAAATTTTATGTAAATGCAGCGCGGCGCGACTAATTGAGTCGTCCCCCTGTCAGCGAATCTCAACTCGACTCCTTGCTCCATCCCTTTGCCGGGCCCCCGGACTTAGCCTCAGCTTCGACCCTTACCTACCTACCCCACCCCAGTCCTGTGTCGAGCCCCTTTGCCCAGTCGTATGACATAAATGATGGATGAACTTAATTTTTATTGTACGACCTTGAGAAGCCAAAGTCTTTTCAGTCTACAATCTTTACAGACCCAACAGCAACAACAACAACAAGAACAGTATTGAGCCTATGTTAATAACCGGAAGGGAAATATCAATCAGCATTTTACACTAGAATGGCTCAAAGACAATGGAAGGATGTAAATGGAAGGACCTCTCGTCTCTTCTTGCAGCCGTGCCTTCATCTCCAGCTCTCTAAAACATTAAAACAAAACATTTTAATTAATTGTGGCGCAAAACTCGGTTGGTTTTGTTGTTGTTGTTGCCATCGGTTTTGTCGTCGGCATGCCGTCAAGTCAACTTGGCGCAGCTGGCTGGGCGTGGCCAGAGTAAATTTGGCTTTTGTATGTGCCCGAAACGCGCTTAATGGAGCCAAAAAAAAGTTTTATGTTCGTATGCATGTGTGTTTTGTTAGCGATTAAACCGGCTTTTACCTATGCACATAAGCTACACAAGTAGCTTCGCTAATGGTGCAATTTTAAGCGATTGTCAACGATTAAGCGATTTCGTTTGACAGGCGTGCGAAATCTTAAATAGCCCATAGACAGACTTTGCTGGAATTAAGCAAGTACTTTATATACTCGGTTCAGTAAGTTGAAAACGGGCATATTGGTTTGTGCCGCACGTTACGTTTCCTGTCAATACCTGCTACAAGCTGAAGGACGGCCTGTATAAATCTATTCGAAATCAAAACATTTTAATTTAAGCACAGATGAGACGAAAATGGTATTGATCAATTTTCTGTTTGTTATACAAGTTTCGACTACTCTACTAAAACAGAGTATTGTGCAGTCGCCAGGTTGCCTTAGCTGTCTTTTTAAAAAAGATTTCAATTTTCTATTCATTGCCACTGGCTTGACTTTAATGACCTTTGTGTGGCGTGTGTAAGTGAGTGTGTGTGTGGGTGTGGGTGTTGTTTTTATTACAACAAAACTGGCTGGCAGGAGCTCAGCTTAGCTCAGCAGAACAGAACAGAATAGAACACATTGCTGTTGGTGTTGCTTGCAGCAAATTGCGTGCGGCACAAGCGCAAGTTTCAAGGATGCCACTTACAGCCACTGACAGCTAACGATGTTGCCCAACGTCCTAACGTTCAACGCCGGCACGCCCCTGCTCGCACACTCCCCAACATAGACCTAACTAAAGATCAACACTCGAGCGAAAACTTTTGTCATTTACGCGCCAAATTTGCTGGCAACGCTAACGCCCAAAGAGGACCCCGCCCCGCCCCGCCCCGCCCCGCCCCGCCCCGCCCCGCCCCGCCCCGCCCCGCCACGCTGCACCGACGAGGCGCAGCGCCCTGCACCCACTGCTCGAAGACATAGACAGGGTCTTCCATAATTGAATTTTCACAACAAGCGGCGCGCTTCGAATTGTAAAACAAAATACATATACATATATAAAATACCAAGTTCGACATCTCACAGATACAATAGCTCTAGGATTATGGGCATGCCGAGTACCTCGTCAAGGATAAGCTCTGCGCGAGGATATCTATCTAAAAGTTACTTACCAAAACTCTCAGTAGGATCGACCAATAAAGCTGACAAATAATTAAGGACAAACCCACAAATCTCAAATTAAAAATTCGGCAAACAATAGAGATTTCGTCCACAAGCAGGCAAGTTGTGCCATAAAATATTAATTTCAATTAAATTATTACATCATCTTAATGCACAATATTATCCCACTTAACAACATATCGCATGTTTCATTTCGGTCCTGAAATTGTATAATAATAAATACGTGTTCTTAAAAATGTTTCTTCTGGATCCTAAAAACGTTGAAGAAATAACAGAAAATAAAACGTATTACAACTTTTGGGAGCTTTAGATTTCAAAAGTTTCAGACACTTTTTTGACTACACATTCAATCATACCCATTGCCAATATTTATTTTTTCTTTTCAATATATTTTTAGAGTAAAGTCCAAAATACAATTATAATTTTCTATTTTATCGGTAAATCGATATATTGGAATTTGAAGCATGTTTGGTGGTACCTTACTATAAATTCGTGCATTGGACAAGATGGGAATGATGGAAAATAAAGTGAATGTGGCCCAGGCACAGCGAGGGTATTTAGAGTAGAGCTCGGGAGTGCGGGGCGAAGGCTACACTTCGCTCGAAGATGAAAAAGTGTAAAATTAAATGAAAAATAAACAATGAACATGGCGCAGCGAATTGAATTGAAACGCTAGCTCTAGTCGAGGAGCAGCATCAGCTGCTACAGAAACAGCTGATGGAGAGGAGAGGAAAGGGGAAAAGACAGGAACGTAGAAACAGGCGGATGAGTAGCTCGAGTTGGACGCCATTGTGGGCCATCCAACAGTCGTTTGTCCAGTCCGGTTTTCATTTTTAACTCACGCCAGCTAAAAATGCTGACATGGTCAGGACACGATGAGCAGCTGTAAGTGGCAACCGGTGCAAGGAGAGGGTCTATATCACTATAGCTATAGCTTCGCTATTTGTATGAATTACAAGCGACACACATTCTCAGCACTCAGTTTTCTGTTCTCAGCTCGTTTTATACTCTGATATGCTATACTACACTACACGCTATGCTATGCTATGCTGTGCTGTGCTGTGTGCGCCATTTCCGTTTCCGCTTTCTACTTGCTGGGTATTTAGTATGCTCTCCCAACCCCTTTACGGGCTCCCCACCGGCCCCTTTGTAATTGTTGTACTTCTGTACTTCGCTTGTACTTTCTGTTGTCGCTGTGATTTGGATTGTCGGATTCGCTACAACCGCCCGCTCTGCCTGCCCCCCTCACCCCCGTCAACCGCTATTGCCCCATCAGCCCATCAGCCCATCCGCCACGTGTTTGACAAGGCAACGGGCATGCATGAAACCTAATTGAGTTTCGCTCACAAAAACAAAAACAAAATAAAATATAAAAAACTGTGAAAAAAAGTATCTTATAGTTGAAAAATTCGTAATGGGCTTTAAAACCTGAACTGGGATAATTAAAAAAAAATAAGTTCCATCGCTGCGCACGGAAGGCATTTACCATTAATAAATACGGTTAATCGCAGCGCATTAAAAGACCGTTAAATGCAAACTACAGTGGAACGAAAACAAGCATATGTAATCAAATATATATTTTTTGTTCTTATTAAGTTTATTTATTTAAGTAGTGTTGAGAAGCACTGCTTAAAGTTGGCAATCAGTGTTGTTAAACTTAATGTGTTAAGCTGCCCAATTTTTACACCACATAAAGGGGTACACTAAGCAAAAACTAAGAAGCTTTAATTAAGTAAAAGCGTTGTCGACCATAGGAAGTCAACACAGTAATCAATTTGACGAACATGGTTTTTTCCATTAACATTGTTTAACGCCTTTCTCTGTTACTAATATTATTTTAATGAGTTTGAAAATGAAGAATGAACAAATAACAATCTGAAATTTTCATATGTTTTAAGAGAAAAACGGCATTTGCTTATGGATTCGTTCTTCTGATAAACAAGAGATACTAATAGGCAACTGATTAACGATGATCCGAATCCTAATCAAAAGCAAAGTATATAGATGTAGTGCTCGTCTTAGCCGAAAGCTACACCAACTAGTGCTGATTATCTAAAAAAAATTTATGGTTTAAGCTTTATCCTTTACTTTAAACAATATTACATTTTAATTTTTTATTTGTTAAATTCTTTTAAAAATACCTCTTTTGGATAATATGATCATTTGGGTTTAGAAACTTTAAAGTTAAAATGCAAAATTTAAATAGACATTAATCATTAACATATATAGATAATACTATTAAAGTTATTTTAGATGACCCTTGAACCGACAAAAAGTAGGAAATGAGGATTGATATGGTATGCATCTGTTTTTTATCCAGTAATCGCATCCTTTACATGTTCTTCGCCTCCCCCCTTTTACTCTCGAATTTTATCCACTGTAACGCCTTATGCTGTTCTGCAATTCGTTAGTGTCGTTAACGCGCGCATTAAAATTGAATCGTAAAACGATTTCGAAGTCAAAATTCACATGGCCATAAACAACAAAACCAAAAACGAACAACCCAGACACGAGCGCGGAAAACAATCCTTATGCGCTTATCTGTGGCTATAAAAATAAAAGGAAAGCAAGAAAGGGCCACGGTAGGAGTTCTAAAATCGAGAGCAACTAAATGTTGAGTTTGTCAAAATAATGAAAGCCTAATGAGCTTTCACGTGATGATGCGAGCAGATGTTACTGTCATCGCTTGTACACCTTGAACTTGAATTTGAACGAACATTATGCTACCAACTTATTGCATTCAGGGGTAGGGAGTGTGTGGGCTGCAATGAGTCAGCATCTGTGATCAATGACATGTTGGGCAACCGTTAACTGAGACAACGTTAAAAACTTTGCACAAATAATTTGCACAATTCTCTGATGCTAGGGCAATAAAATTCCCCACACAAAGTCGAATAAATAAGGCGAATGGGGGGCGACAGGACCGGAACATGGACATGAGTCAGGAGGACAGGAGGCAATAACAACAACAAACGACAGCCGCGCGACAAAAGATGGTAGATGGAAAGTGGAAGATGGAAGATGGAAGGTGGTGGCCCTGACAGTAGAAGACTGGAGACATTTGATGTCGAGGAGTGAAAAGTCAGCTTGGCGGCAAATCGAACCGAAAGTTTCTCTTTCAGCTGGCAAGATGAGAGGGAAGGGCTGTGGCTGTAGCACATACAAACAAACATACAAACTGCCATTAAAAGTGACAAAAATTACAGCAGCATTCACAACAACAACAACAACAAGAGCAATCGAATGAACGATGAGTTCCACACAAAGTTTTATTCGGGCGTGTTAATCAAGCATTGAAAACAACAACAAGGTACAATGGCAAAGTTAGAAGAGAAGAGGGGAAAGCTGGTCGACGTTAGGCAGTATGTTAAAATGTGGAACTTGCGTTAAGGGGGGACGGAGGGATCACCTGTTGACATTCCATTGGGACAGGAAAGCAACTTTCTCTGTCCGAACGACAATTGGAAACTTGATATACGAACCAAAGTATTTTCACTAGATGCGATTCATTTAGTTAACTGGAAACGAGAATAAAATCTAAAGTGCTCCCATTGTTAACAGCACTTAACGAATAATAACAAACAATATGACATAGAAGATAATATCTTTGATTGGGAAATGTAAGCATTTTAATTTCATGCAAGCGATTGTACTTAATGCTCTCAAATGGAAATTTTTAGTTATAAGCTACTATCGTATAGAAGCCATTCCGGAAGCATTAGATCCATAAAATTAACTATGCTTTCACACAAACACACAAGTGACGTATTGTTCCAATAAAATCTATGTGCCTGTGGCTGTGGCATTTGATCGTCTAGTCTGTTGCTCGGACGTTAGTCAGTTTTCTTGTGAGCTTGCTATTGGATGTAGAAAGCGGAATGGGCATATTAAACACAAATTGTATAAATTATATTAACTGTCACTAAACATATATACACACAATACAATGTAATACAAAATATTGTGCCGATCTTTAAAGGCGATGGCCAGTTATCTACCCTCTAAATTTGGTAACTCTAGCTTGAAAACTGTGGGAGATATTGGCATTTGCGGCGGGGCGGGCGTTCTAGTGGACGTAGCCGGGATATCAAGGTCTCAATCTTTAGGGGAGGTCACCAGCTATCTACATACCCAATTTGGTGACTCTATCTTAAATATTGTGGGAAATATACATGTGTTATCGATTGGACGGACAGTATGACGGACATTGCACAAACCCAATATACTAGTTTCACTTCGTGAACGAGTATAAAAAGTGGCCACTGCCCGTAAACGGACATCAATTTCATTAACATCAACACGTTTCTAAATTCTACAGAGATTATAGAGAATTTATGAACTTGATTCATGCGAACCGGTAAACCTGGGGTGAACAGCATATGCAATAGATTGCAAAAGGTCTTTGTAGCAATAAACAATCCACAGTTTAACAAACTGAAAACGCAAATCACAATGCTATTACAGAATACAACCTCTGGCAGCTGACAAAGAATTTAAAAAGAAACCCCGTTCGAAGGCCCCAGAGAATGTGCGCAAACTCCAGAGCGTAGAATTGACAAAGTATACCTCCGAGTCTACAATAGGCGTGAAAATGTCTTAAAACACATTAGAAAACAAGTGAGAAGGCTCTAGTCGGGGCCGCCCGACTAGGAGATACCCTGAACCCTGCGATCTGGTTCTATATACACACAAATATATCTATATACATCACACAAACACACACACATATATATATACAAATGCACGTAGCACTCACTTTCCTCGGTGCGCGTGCCCTCAGTACAGAAACGAAATCCTTGTTTTCTTCTAAACTAAATGTATGATCGTTATGAAATTTTCAGGACTTATTAGGGGCATCAAAATCTATGTACAAACCAATTTGCAGGTCT
>SCDY01002603.1:9617-20732 GCA_004143825.1 Drosophila micromelanica | reverse complement strand
TAGACCTACTAGAAACTATTATCCGTTATTCTTGCCTACATGCACAACTGACTACGCTTTGCACAATTCATTTCGTGTCTTATGCGTGCAATATAATAGGCTTCACCACGTGTTCTCCTCAGCTCTCTCTCTTCCCCTAAAAAAATCTTTGCTTTGAGGATATCTCCGGGAAATCACTGTCCGCCCTAAGCTATGTACAGGGGCATAGCTTGCCGGACGTGCTAAATATCTCCCCCATCGGGCCAGTGATTTTCCATCTCTGTCTCTTTCTTTCTTTTTATCTATTGAATACAAACTTCACTTTTCACTTTTCCCGAAAATGTTGTTTATAATCTAAAGTTGATTTAAATTTATAAATATAGTTTTACAACTAACGCCTTCCTATATAGATGCAGGATTTAATAACATCACTAACAACAAATAGCTGTGACCAGGGGCACAGCTGGCCGGACAGGCAAATAAAATACCCCCTCCGTGTTGGTGATGTTATTATCAATGTTTATAATCCTGTTAGGCTTTCAGCATTTAATACCTTTTGTACTTTTGTTGACACTCGTTTTGTCGACATTTTATATAAATAAATAAATAAATGAATGCTTTAAATTTAAGTGTGCATACTCAGGAGACAGGCTAAAGTAGCTATAAAGCTACAACTGTGTTAAATATGTTTAAAACATTCCCATATTAAGAGTATTAAGAGGTGCAAAATGAAGACGCATGTTCTAAGAACAACAGATTTTTTGTGTTGTGTTGTGTTTTTTTGTAAGTTTCCTGCAATATATATGCAAAATTTGGTAACTCTAGTTCAAAAACTATGGGAGATATAGCCATATCCGATTTTTAAGAGCGGGGGCGCTGGGGGCGTTCTAGTGGGCGTAGCCGGGATATCAAGGTCTCAATCTTATGGGAGGTCACCAGCTGTCTACCTGTCAAATTTGGTGACTCTATCTTAAAAATTGAGCGCTATATAAACGTTTTATCGATTTGTGCGTGAGATATAACAATTTTTGTGATTAAGGAGGCGGGAGTGGACGTAGCCCAAACTGTGGGATATAAGCATTTGCAATTTTTTAGGGGGGGCGCTAGGAGTCGTTTTAGTGGGTGTGGCCAGGATATCAAGGGTGCAATCTTTGGGGGGGTCACCACCTGTCTACATACATGGGACATATTCACTTTTTATCGATTTGCGATTAGAGGTGTAGCGACATGTTATCGTATTGCCAGCCTCCCAGTGGGCGTGGCACAAAAATCTTTACACTTTGTCTGAAGAAGATAACTACAAGTATATATCCAAAGTTTCAAGTCTCTATCTTCAATAGCGCCGAAAAAAGTTGCGTTCATACAGACAGACGGACAGACGGACAGCAAGACGGACATTGCACAAAACCAATATACTAGTTTCACTTCACACTTAACAGTGAGTAAATTTAGGAAAGCAAAAATAATGTTAATAAAACAAGAGAAAGCAAATCCATGTGTCACAGAAATAAAGTTAATACGTCAGAAAAAAGAAATTGAAACAAAAAGTAAAATAGGCCTAAACAAACATGGCATATTAAGAGTAGGTGGTAAGTTACAAAATTCAAATGCTGAATTCGATGTATAACACCCAACCATCTTAAACAAAGGTCACATGGCCTTGTTAATAACAAGAAGAGCACATAGTCCGCTATGTCGATGATGAAATTGATTCCGTCGTCAACCCATGTGACCGCATTCAGGTTGCTGAGTTGGATTTCGCAATAAGCTACGCCGCCGGTATGAAGCTCTTTGGCGCACGAGCGGGCTGTTGATAATTGTCAGAAGGTTGTCCTCGCTGCGGCTGTGCAATTTTTTCGCAGTATTTGACCCTCGTGCGAGACCGGAAGAGCGTAATTTTCCTGCAGGTGTACTTAATTTTTGGAAATGAAATTATAAAATAAATAATGTTTGTGGATTGTAGCAGTTTTTCGGACGCAACGGACATTAGGTCGGCAATGGGGGTATCTGTGGTATGATGGACTAACAATGTTGGCTTTAGCGAGAGTAATTGCGAGCATTATGTTTTGCAATTCCATCAGTAACATTATGTTCCCGACCAAAAGTGTTTCGTATAAATGGCTACAACCGATTTGCCTATCCTTTGTGTTTACCGTGTAGTAAGTTGATTGATCTGATCCTGCACTCTAGTGATTATTTCTACCACTTTTAAGATTGAACTGAGAAAATCCAGACTCTTAGAGATTCTGTGGTGTGTGCTTAGGGTGTCCAGCATATCCCTGAGTTGCTCTGCATACCCATTCAAATTCGTACCACACAAGGACTTGACCATCGACGATTGGAATGTATTTGGCATGCGAGTAGTCGGTAATGCGGGCCGAGGCCGTCGTGAGAAGGAACAGTGTCAGAAGCCCAAACCTGTGAAGTGGAAATTACTCTTTTTTAAACGAGCCATCACCAAACTTAATTTAAATAAGGTGCCAAGTGCCGTAAAATCTTATATCCTATTAACTTAACATAAAAGAAAAATGCCTAATGGAGCGATAGGGGAAAAAATTTTAATGATAAAAAGGAAAACTGGAAAAACTCTACCTCAAGTTGTCTTTGTGTACCACCCTCCCCTTAATAAGAACTGTGGTTCCCAGGTAAGCTTCCACGGCTCGCTCTTCACACAAAGGTGTGAGTTTGTTTCCAAGAATACGATTAGACTTCCCCAACACTTTTTCGAGAGTAATTTTCCCTAGCTCTTAGCGTGTCTTGAGCCTTCTTGAGCTTGTTTTGAATTTTCAATTGTGATTCGTCTGGGAGGGAACGGACAACATCGATTGGTAGTTCTTCTGTGAAAGGGTGGATTGTCTTATTGTATTCTGCCGTGGACAAAAAATTATTTATTAATTATAGTATCACTCATGTTTTTATCGATTTTCAGACATCTGGCGAGTTCTAAGGAGTTACTATAAAATCGCTCGACCTGCCCGTTAGAAACGTTATACAGGGGCGGCACTTTTGCAATGCTGACTTTATAATTGTTCATCAGCAGTGAGATGATAGCTTGGAAGCTTAAAGCTCATTGCAATAGATGGTATTCACCCTCGAAAACAAATTCATGAGCTTTAATAGCGGCTCCTTCAGATCCTCTATTGTCCTAGATGGGAATGAATGAACTACAGCGAATTTACAGAACTTGCAGTTAATAGTCAGGAAAAATTTTTTGTCCGTTGAAAAAATGTCCACATGCAACATTTCTCCTGCACCCGAAGGAATTGGCGTCTCGCCAATTTCCTGTGTCTTGGGGTATCTGTTGTATTTAGCCCTAGCTCAGGTCTTGCAGTTCTGTACAATTTCATTGGCTATCTTTGTCATTTTTGGGAGGTAATACTCTGAGAGGACCTGCTTAACGTTTTCTTGCGCTGCCCTGTGTGCTCTGTTGTATTCCGTAATAAGAATTTCTCTTCTTTCGCTGAATCTAAAAATGTCTACCGATTCCTGCAGTGCCATAACTTTGTACTCGGAAATTATCGAACCAAATAATCCTGCACTACCTACCACATTAGGCTTGATTACTTCCCATAATTCTTCGAGAAGTGAATCTCTGCAGACGAACATCAGCAACTGGATTTTCTTCTCCTAGTTGTAGAAAATGTGCGCATTGGACTCCTCAATGCGTGCCTTCCATAGCTTGATTTTAGCGCACTGCTTACCACATCCATCCATCACGTTGCGCATTTTTCGGTAACCCATTTCATCCGTGTCAATCACCGAAATTGGGTTGTTATAGGGTAAAACGGATTTTTGGATTATACCACTTTTTAAGAGATACTGAATTCGTTGACGAATTCAGCTGCACCCATAGGATATAGGTATAGCTTATCATAGATAGGCTGATCATCAACATTCCTAATTGTGACCACAACGGAAGAGTTATATGGCAGTGCTTCGTTTACGTCTGGTCTGAGCGTCAGAATCCCCGCCTAGCCTATTTGTGCCTCAGCACTTCTTGCTGCCGCTGCTTATTCCTCAGACCCACATTCTTGGCTCTGAATAGTGTGATTTACCCTTTGGAGCCTCTGACCCGTTGTTCGGTCAGAGGTGCTAGTTCTTTTGTAACTTTTGGGTTACTTGAGTTGATATACGCTGGCGCCTGTGAAGGCATCAGGACTTTAGACATTGAAGGACATCCATTGGTTGTTGATCATCGCAGCCGTTGCGTTGTCTACCACTACACTGGTCGGTCTGCTTGGGCTGTTGGGGCTTTTGTGCGGACTTTGTTTATGAGCAAAGTGAGCTTTTTCAATTTGTTGCTAACGAAGCCAAAACTTTGTCAGCTGAATACCTTATCATGCTTCTGATTATAATGATAGCTTCATAATTGCGAGAGCTGCCGTTATACCGCCTAAATATTTTGTATGCTGCCGTTGCCGCTTGTCGCCATGAAACATAAGCTGTTTGGGACCCTGTAAACTCGGGCAGGCATTTAACCGCATCTAAAGGTTCATCACAACGAATGTCGTCGACGATTTGTATTTCGTTAAACGTTTTGATTGGGGATGCTGTGACTTTCATTTTTGTTACCCTTTGTGTCAATTTATCATTTGTCTGTTTAGAGCGGCTGAGGGCTTCAGTTTTGATAAACAGTCTTCTAAGTATCCTATGTCTGGTTTATTCTATCGTCACTATCTGAGCTTTCTGAACCGCAGTCTCTGTATTTCAGGAATGCCCTATTCACGAGTTGCTATGATAAATGACAAAAGTCAACTAGTTACAGAATCAGATCATTAATAAGTAGAGAGAAAAAAAATTATTATGGGAGCTCGTGGAGCCCACTTAGCGGCAATATTTAAAATTTGGCCACGATTATTTAGCGAAATACCTTTTGTCTAAGACAACAAGTCAGCCTAGGCAGACCAGATTGAACCAGATTCACTCAGTCTGTATAAAATGATAAGCTATGTTGAGTCACAGTTACAAGATGGCGGAGATATGTTTTTCTTTTGTCTTGTGTGCCGTACCTTCCAACGCAAAGCCTGCGTACTGGTTTTGATGAGGGGGCACGAAGACCTTCGGTGGTGCAGCTGGCGTATAGGTTGTAGCCAATCTCAAAAATTCCCTTGTTTTAGTAAAGGTGAAAATGCGGCGCGATCTACTGTTGGCCACCTGTACGGAAATGACACAATTAATATATACGGTCTCTGGTGTTTTTGAGGATTATACAGTCACCCTTAGAAAGGTCCTGCCAACCCTTCTGCTCTCTTTTTATGCGATGAATAGGGCAGCTCATCTCGATAAAATTCCCCCAAGGTCGCGTTGGTACCGATAGTCAAATGCAATACCACACGGCAATTTGGAGTTAGGCACCGGCCTGGACGACCTAATTGTCGAGCGCATTTGGTCCTTCGCATGTACTACACCCAGATCTTCCAAGATGTTTCAAGTTCCATGCTTCCACCTCTTACTGATGTTCTTCTTCGTCCGCGTAGGGCTCAATTGCCTTCAAAGCTTCATTAGTCGTTACTGTGCCTTTTTCATTTTGCGACTAACCAAACGCATCCCATCCAGCTGTCGTGCTTCAAAAATCCTATTCCTAGCTAATTTTGTATTCACTCTTCATAGGGTAGGTGCCTTATATTTATACTTTGCATGACACATATATTAGAGTCCTCCTTGCACTACTTCGCGGGACCCATTTGTAAACGTGCCTCCCCACTTTGGTCACACTCACTCGCCAGTAGTGTCCTATCTGGCCGCAGTTCCAGCACTCGGGTCTCATCTGACCGTCTTTGCCCTAATCTCTTTCACTTCTGGCTCGATTGCCTCATATAAAGCCAGTACCAACCCCTGGTCCGCCCGGCTATCAGCTCGTTGAAATTTCGTCAGACTTCGTCCCAAGGGCATTGGCATTGGCATGGGCACGGCTTAAAAACGAAGACTTCCACCGATCCCCGGTCATTCGACCCGTCAAAGGACAAAGGTCTAAGGTTTGGCCGCGATCCAGTCGTCGCCTGCCTAGCGTCTCCGCTCCGCCTGTTTTCCCGCTGTTTTCGCTCTCATCCAGCGCTGTATTACGCCAATTTCATGCTGGGTCCCCACTCAATCCGCTTGAGGTATTCGACTTCTCTGACTTCAGCAGTGGCCTAGCTGGAATAGCGCCCGCGCGCTTCTTTGGCACGGCACCCTGACGCGGCGGTTTGGAAGGCTGGGTCGGCCCGACGCTGTCTGTAGCCAAATCGCCCATGAACTGAGTGAGGCTCGCTAGCGGTGGGGTAGGCCTGGCTATAGGTAAATTAAGAGTATTTCTTCTCTAAAAGCCTGCGCTATACCAGCTTCGGTCGACTGTCGATAAATCTCGTGGGTTTGGAAGAGGGCAACATTAATAGCGGACGCTATGTCCGAGTCTATCGCGTTTCTAGGCTCTGAAGGAGCGTTTCTATCCTGCGGCAAAGTCCATAACTGCCGGGTTCAACTAGCCTGGCAGCGGTGCTGATGGCCTTACTGGCGTCCTCGCCAAGCTTATGCTTGTCACTGCTCTCACCACTTCTTTTTTCCACGAATCTTAATGAGCCACACTGATAACATGAATGGCTGGCTTCGGCCCCTAAATTATCCATACCTATCATAACTGCAACTATTGCTACCGACTCTTAATTTGCCTACAAAAATGTATATTTTTTTTGTATTACCTAATTCTATAAATAATTAATAAATATTAGACGACAAAGAATAAATATTAGATGATAAATAATAGAAAACAGATAACAACTAGCAAAACACAATATTCTGAACAAATAATAACACAATCATTTGCTGGTAAAGGGGAAATCACCGTTTGCTGGAATCAGCCGTCACTCCCATTTAGACCATCAACCAATCCCTTGCGGTCAACAAACTACATCAATTGAGGCCAACCGGTTCAATGGTTAGCTGCTCTGACGACATCAAGTTAGAATTTCTCCTGTTGGCACGTTTCAAATCCAGTTTGTTTGCTGGCTCGACAACCATCAGTAGGATGCGGCGGATAGTAACAATTTAACTGTACCATGGGTCACCCTAACACTATAGTTATGTCCACCGACACCCAAACTGGCAAAACCACACATAACTAAGCACAAAAAAAAAACAGTTGGTATTGTAAGGGCTTTGCACATACAATATAAAACTAAATTTTGGAAAAACTCCGACTTCCGGATTTGACTTATGAATCTAAATAATTAATTAAATAAAAACATACATATATATACATATACTGAGATATTATTAAATACTAGACGGAGAAAAGGTCGTGCTGCGGCAATATATATTTATTTGGGGCGGCGCTGGTGGGGTTGGCTTGGCGGCAATATTTTAAATTTGGTCAGGAGGTATTAAAATCTGCGTCTTACACAAATATAATGCACTAAATTTGTTGTATCTAGACCTTATAGTCTCCAAGATATTGTATTGTAGTTTCCGAAATCGCTGCGTTCACACAGACGGACCGACAGACAAACAGGAGGACATGGCTTAATGGACTCGGCTAGTGATGCTGATCAAGAATATATTTATGGGGTCGAAAATACTTCCTTCTGCTTACACACACAAAACCAGCCTACCCTTTTTACCCATTTTTAATTGGTTCAGGGTAAACAAATAATGAATTAACAAATATCAATTCAGCTACGCAGCACAAATATTACCAGCTTCGCCACACTTCCATTTGGTTTTTTTGTAATAAAATTCAATTTAACACTTGCAAAATAAAATTCCAAGACAACCGCTAGACAAAATTCTGCATTTGTATGTGTGTGCAAGTTAAGACATAATAATAATATTTCATAAGTTTATAAACAACCCTCGTTAATGCATGTTTTATAAATTAACGAACAGCCCTCGCAATTGCGGCGCTGCATAATTTGTGTCAGCGCGCTATAACTGCAATGGTCAGCGGCGGTAACCGGGCACTTTTGTTTTGTTGCAAGAGCTTCCGTTATTGCCTATGATTTTGCTGAGTCGGCAAGCCGACATTGTGGCGTGGTGCGAGTTTTGGCTTAGCTTAAGCGAAATATTCTGTATGTTAATGAATCAGTTTTTGTATCAATTGCGCATACGATAAGACGCATAATAAACTCCGGCAATGCCGTAAACGAAAAAATATCTATCAGTGCTGTCTGTGCTCGAGGCCAGCAGCAGGAGTGAAGTAAAACTCCACAACCTAATCTTCAGTCGCAACAAGGACTGGAAGGAAGTTAATTTATACTTGTGACATTTTTTAAATTTGACCACACGTTTTCTTTACCAACTTCTGTATTTCGTCACCGATCTGGATAATTCTTTAATCATTCAGCTTTTTATTTGAACCGAATTTGATGCAAAGAATTGGTTTTGTGACGGATATACTCGTTCGTTTCACCGAAATTTATAATATGGTGTGGTATCTGTATGATAAAGCTTTATCCTTTTTGATAAAAAAAAGTTAAAAAGTGATAAAAGAAAAGATTCTTAAAATAATTGCGAGGATCCTCGTTGATGCTCGGCTTGCAGTTGCGGCTGGAGCAGCGGTGGTCAGACGACTCATTGGGGAGGCATCGATGATCTTTTGGCTCGTTGTCTAAATATTCACGCCGGGGTGGCGTCGATAACCCTCCGGCTCGGTTTCTAGAAAGCTGCTGCGACCCATTTTCAAAACTTAATTAAGGAGTGTAGAATATGACTATTGTTTGCTTTTGATGAAGAAAACATTTTTTAATCAGAGTTGGTTTGGTTTGGATAAGGCTGATCTTGATCTCAATCAGTTTGTATATATCATACGAAGAACACGTTTATCATTTATTTTCGATAACTTGCTCCGTTTCATTAATATCGATGAAAATCTATAACGACCTTTGGTTTTCTTACAATATCTCGGAGACGATGAGAGACAGATAGGATTTTGGAGACCTCTCCCCAATCGCCCCCAATATAGATAAACCTGCAAATTGGTTTGTACATAGATTTTGATACCACTAAAAAGTCCTGAAAATTTCATAACGATCATACATTTCGTTTAGAAGAAAACAAGGATTTGGTTTCTGTACTGAGGGCACGCGCACCTACCGAGTAAAGTTAGTGCGTCGTGCAATTGTGTGTGTGTGTATGTGTGAATTTGTGTATGTATGTATAAACGAGGTGAAATGTTTCTGGAATTAGATCGAAGGGTTCAGGGTATCTCCTAGTCGGGCGGCCCTGACTAGAGCCTTCTCACTTGTTGTTTTTAATATAAATATATAAATATATTTGTGACATATTTTTATACTGTGAAAAGAGTATATTAGATTTGTCGCGGCTATTTGAGAGATAAATATTACTAAAGGGTAATAATGCTGCCTTCAAACAATTAATTGAGATGGTAACGTCTTGATTTTTCTTTTAGATATCACGTAAGACGACTCGAGTGGGGCGCGCAAGCGGTCGATACGCACAATCACCTGTATTGCGTTGCTTAGCTCTGGCTGTAGGAAAACTTTCAGTGCGCCATTGCAATACGTACTGTTGGGCCTAAGAGATTAAATCCTGTGTCGCAATTCCTTTATGAAGTCCATCTCATTTGGATGATTGTAATTGGACGTTACAAATTCACCGGGATTGCGTAGTTAAGAGCCAAAAACATATCAACAGGTTTTGCTCCTAAGTCTAAGTTCTAAGGCCAATGACTACACGTCGCACCATTCGTTGGTCATTTGACACTTTATTGGTTTTTCCAAACCGTATGTGTTTCGATGGCATGCTGTCGTACGTAGTTGTTTAATGCCTGGGATGCGATTTAACACAGAAAAGATCGCAGATTTGAACTGTCTTCCTAAATAGGTGGTGATGTGCCATGGCATCCCAAATCATGATATTCAACCATCTAACAATGCCGTGGCCACAGTCCCTGATGACATGTCCGTGGGTCATCTTGAAAAACGATCGATCCGCTTAAAAAGTTTTTATTTCCACGTGACTCTGGTAAAGGTCCAATGATATTAATATTAATATGATCCAAACGCTGATTAATTGGACCGTAGCTCCCCGCTGCCAATGTCTTTTGTCATAGAAATTAGTTGTTGCGTCGGTCAGCGGCCTGGGTGAGCCAAGTATCTTAAAATATACAGACGAATTAATGAAGCGTTGATAAGTTGTGTAGAGGAACATTTTGCTCATGATGGATCTTCTTCTTGGACCGTTACAATAAGCTCGTGTTCGAGTAAGTCTACAATTTCGTTATCTTTTTCAGATACATGTCTAATGTCTTTTGTAAATTGGCTTATGAAATCCAAGTGTCTTCCTTGTCTTGGCAAGTTCAGTTTTAGCTTTTGTGAAAATTCGTAGATCAGAAGCTTGTGATCTGTATACACCGTAAATATCCGCCCTTACAAAATGTATTGTTGTAGTGTGTGTGTTGTATACCGAGATATATTGTTAAAAACTCGCTATCATAGAATTAATATCTAGTTTGCGCTGGGTTTAACTTGTTTAAAACGAATGTTAACGGTTGGAGTTGAACATCGTTGAGACATGCCGTTTTGCTTTGTGAGAAACTTCAAATGGCCGAAACTCATGATTCCAATGAAAATTTCACCGCTGATCTGCGAAATTGTCTTTTGATGGCGTTGATTGTCAAGCTGTTATCGCGGAGTCGCTCCAAATCTGTTCGCACCATTTTTTTGTGTTCTATCATGCTGCAAGAGGCGATGAGTCTGTATTCGATATATACAAATACAAATTCCAGGGCACGTAACACAGTATGCATGAACCGTTAATAATTCAGCGATTCGTTGCGCAGGCCGAAGGTGATGCAGCAAAATTCAAACAACCTGAATGGAGTAGCTATTGCCGTCTTTGGGATGTCGCTTGGCTCAATTGCGATGTGATAATTTGCTCGCTGCAAGTCGATGATTAAAAAAATACGTTTCTTCTTCATAACTTATGAACTGTAACGGGTGGTAATCGGGGACCTGTTCTTGCATTTAGTGCTCTAATATTTCCACAAGGGCTTCAGTCGCCGAAAATGTAATTTTTTCTATGTATTTATGTCTGTGCACATTTGTAAAGACACACACCCTTTTCATAACATTTGCATTTGTATGTACCCCTTACTGTATGTATACACATGTATATACATGCATGTACATATGTATGTATACA
>SCDY01002602.1:0-11123 GCA_004143825.1 Drosophila micromelanica | reverse complement strand
TGTAAACGAGCTGAAATGTTTATAGAACCAGATCGCAGGGTTCAGGGTATCTCCTAGTCGGGCGGCCCCGACTAGAGCCTTCTCACTTGTTTTTGTATTTCTTTTGAGTTATATTTAATCGATAGTTCAATATCGATAGGGGGATCATCGATCTGTGTACTTACATTTTCGTATTCGGTGTCTGAGACTGTGGAACGGCAGCTGGAAGGCATGCGGACGCTCAGACTGCCAGCTGGCAGCAGATCACTGACCACGGATAGCGCGCCCGTAGAGCCAGCAGCCTACGAATTACAATACATACGATACATACGATATATATATTATATACTCTCAAGTATATTGTATACGATAACGATATGCGATTAGTTTTAGTTTTTTGGTTTTTTGTTTACTACACGGCAGGTCGATTATACGACATTCAACATTGATTGGAGAAAGAGGCGTGGCCCGGTTATGCAACTACATATATTGATAATATGCTGGATAAGCGCTTGCTACATAAATATATGCGATATATACGAGATATATATATATACTTATATATAGATATATACAACGATAAAGATTACGATAGCGATGCACGATATTGGCATACGATACAAGCACTGATTACGGCATAATGGACATGGACATGGACATGGACATAGGCATGGGCATGGGCATGGGCATGGACAAGTGTGATTATATATGAATAGCTAAGAACAAAATTGCTGGACGTATGTAGGGGGTATCGGGAGTATCGGGTATTTCTATACGCATTAGCAACGGCGCCGTCCACTCACATCTGAATCGAACGAGGTGAGCATGTTCTTCAAGGCACTTCTCTTTTGTGACAACATATCCTTGAACATTTCCGTTGTCGACTGCCCATCCTGACTGTCGGCTGAGGACAGACGACGCGCGGCAGCCGCCGCTGCCGCTGCATGCGTTGAGCTCTTGCGCGACTCCTGCGGCGATGCCCACTCACTGGCCAGTCCCGAGTGCGAGCCATTTGGACTGCTCGGCGAGCGCAGATTCTCACGACTACCCATCGGACTGGCCGCATGGCTGGACAATAAACTGGATGAGATGTCGCTGCCCTCGTTGATCTCCTTGCTCCAGTAGTGCGTATGCGCCACCTCCATCAATTGAAACACCGAGGCCATGCCGCCGAGTCCAAAATTGGCAAATGTCACGTCCAGGCCGCCGGCAATGGCCTGCACACACTTCAGCATTCCCTTCCACACGGGCTTCGTCACACACTGTCAAACGTGGTCGAGTTCAGTTAAATTGCAATTCAAATCAAATGTGGCGCCCAACGTGGGGCACTTACCACATCATCAATATGATCATCGGGCGCTATCTTCTTGTCCAGCGTCTTGTTGAGCTTGCTCAGCACCAGCGTGCGATAGGATTCATCCTCCATCAGTTTCTTGAAGCGATTGAGCTTGAGCCAACCAACACCCTCGCCCGCAAGCACCTGATTGGTGACATCCTTGAGGAATGCCTGATTCTCGGCATTGCTATGCGAACGCTCCTGATTCTGACGCGTCAGTTCCTCCTGTGTTTGCCGTGGTCCCGCATGCTTAATGAGCGGCGTACGCTCCACGAGTCCCTTGCGACCGGGAAACGGATCGAAATTGATGCCCGCCTTATTTTTGCCCGTGGCCATATTGGACTGCTTATGTGGAACAGCCGCCTGCTTCGGTTGATTCTCTATCAATACATAATAAAATAAACATACGGCCGAAACACAATTGCAACTAATCGCAGACTTACTCTTGCCAAACATGCCCGAGAACATGGTCGTCGTGGAGGAGGCCAGGCCATTAAAGTCAGTGCCAATGGAGGAGAAGAAGGTGTTGCCACCAACGCCGCAGCCGCTTTGTTGCACCTGCTTCTGCGTGGCCACCTGAGAGTTGGACATGGCCGGTGCATTGCCTGGAACTGAGCCGTGCTCCTCAATCTTGATAATGCCCTTCTTGGTGGCCGCCTCTTTGGCCGTCTTTGTGAGGTCGCCCAACGTTGATTTGCCCACATAGGTGAGATCCTCCAGGGTATTCTTGCTAACTCCAGCCGCCTGCTTGGACACCTCCAGTGCCTGCTTGGAGGCCTCCCCAGCCGCTTTTTTGGCATGCAGCGTAAACTATGAGATCATGCAATCGGATTAGTAACAACTTTGTAAAGAGTTTCGGGTTGTACTATAAGAGCAAGGACTATTAGAGAGCTACTACAAGACAACAACGCGCAGTGCAAGATGATGGCAATCAGGTCAACTAACTAATTAAGCGAAAGATATACGATCTAAAAACTACTTTGGTTACACGCTGTTTCATGGTGTGGTGACCATTATTATTTTTTACGTATACGTATGCGAAAACATGCCAATCTATTAGCAGTGCAAATTATTTTGGTTCTTTTTGAGATTCAAAAATTAAAAAATACCCTTATTTTAGAAAACCGGATTTTTATAATATGCAATGATACAATTGATAATGTTATATTCTATGTTTATCCACATTCTATATTCCTGTATTTTCATAAAGTTTCCTTGATAATACTTTTCTCAGACACTGTTGCAGATAGGTTTGTTTTTAAATACCATCAGAGAATATTTTAATTTTGTATTTATAGCTAAAACTAAAACAGAACTTCCAAAATACTATCCATTAAATGCGACAACAACTAACAATATTCTGCATTATAATTGCGTTAAATGTTCTTGGTTATTCCGAAAACACTTATAAATTTATCCGCCATGCTTTAAAAGTTCATTTATTTAAATTCATTTTATGAAAACGGCAATTTTCAGTATTTCCATCGAGCAGGGTAAACTAAAACAGGGCTGTCACCACACCACACAAAAACTAAAACTAAAACTAAAACAAGCGTAAGTATTATCAATAAGAGTTTGACACTCCCAAGCAGGAGTTGTGTATGGGTGTGCTCTGTATGATATTGTGATGTATGTTTATAGGGTTGTTTGGGTTAAGTGTGCTGTGTGTGTGGCTGAGTACCAACCTTTTCAAAGGTGTGACGCATTTTATCATCTAGATCTTCGTCCAGTGCATGCTATACTTAGTTATACATTCGTTTACAAGTAGAAGACACATAGAACGTGCGGTTTGGGTATCGATTTCGAATGCGCAATGTTATCATCGATAACGATAACAAGCGTTTTTTGATTATTCACATATCGTTTTCAAAAATAAAAATAAAATAAAATCAAAAATATATATTAAATAGATGAACAACAAAGAGCACAACAACACATTGAGTCGGAGACAATGGATGCACATAGCTGAATGGAACTCGGGCACAACTCACCTTATCGACATGGGCGAGCAGAACCTCCTGGCTGCTCTGTCGCGTGGTCTCGCGCACCAGCTCTTTGGCGTGCGAAGCAAAGTTCTCGAACAGCGAACTCTGCGAGCTCTGGCGACCAGGACTGCTCGAACTGGAGCCGGAGCTGCCGGTGCGTGCCAGTATATTGGTGACACTCGGTTGCTTAACGGGCGGCGTCAGTGGTGGCTGTCAAATTTGGAGGATTCAATCAATCTTCAATATGGTTGCATATCAGTCTCAAAAACTACTTACCGGTATCTTTTTCTCAGTGCGTTCCATATCGCTGGCATTCCGCTGCAGCTTGCTGCTGGCTATGCTCTTGCCGGTGACGGTGGATGTTGTATCCGACTCCGCTTCCAAACTGGCCATTTTGATGGTCGCCTCTAGTCGAATGGCCAGCGGTGTGGCCAGCTCAAAGGCGCCCTGCGCCGGCTGCTGACCCGCCTTGGGCTGAAAATCAAACTCCGAGTCGCGATTGAAGCTGGGCGAGCTCAGATCGGAGCGACTGGAGGATGAAGACACGGGCGAATCGGCACGCTCCTCATCCTCTTTGCTTTTTGCTGGTCCTGCCAGACCCTCCGGATATTGAAGCTTGCTGGGCGGATGATAGACAAGCGCCGGATCCAGATTTGAAGACAACGTCTGCGGCACGACATGCGGTCGATTGTAGGAGCCAAACACATCATGGAGACTGGGCGACAAATCTGAGGAAGCCATCTCCGAGACAAAATCGCTGAGCGAACTATACGATGAGCTGCTGCTGTCGGCACCCTCCGAATCGGAGCCGCTCTCATCCGTCGGCTGGCACTCGAGCTGTTTGAGGGAACGCAATGCTCCGTTCAGGGAGCTGCCGTCATCCCACACCGAGAAGCGTATGGGCGTCAGGGAGTGGGCAAACCATTTGGGCTTATCGCCCACCTGCATGGGATCCATGACGCCCGTCTGGACGCGCAGAAAGGCAACATTTGTGGGCGTCAGCGACCATTCCGCCAGGAACTCGACCGCTTGGGTCCGCGCAAACTGATTGAGGAACAACGAGGCGCGCGGCCGCGAACGCAGAAAACTGTTGATCTGGAAGGCGACAACGGGACGCGGGTACAGACGCAGCGTGCGCGTATGTTCCGCAAAATTGGCCAGCGTATTCTGTGCGTTAAAGAAGCGCACCATCGCCACACGGGTGGCCACATCCACCGAATCGACATCGGTGCCATAGACAAATGGATTCAATGCCGGCGAATTCATCGGACTTGGCTGGCGGGACATCAGAGCGCCCTGCGCGGACACCGAGTTACGCTGGCTGGCCTGGGCCGAGTGCGGAGGCGTTTGCAAGGGCAGACGCACCTGGGATACGCTGCCAACGAAATTGAGAGGGAGACAGAGAGACATTAGGTACCACATATCAGGCATTAAATTATATGCTTACCCCAAGAGTGGCGGCTCTTGCAGACTGTCCCGCACCGAGGGCAATAGCTGCTGTGAGGATACAGCCTGATTGGAAGCTGTCATCGATGTTAAAGCCTGTTTCACAAATCAAAATGTTGGTTTTAGTACGTTCAGACAAAAAATAAGAGGCTAAGCTGCAACTTTAACATGGCTAACTATAAGAGAGAAGGAGAGAGAGATAGCGAGCTGGAGGGGGGTGGGGGACACACATAGGCGTAACGTTTCAGGGCCTATTTTATTTTTTGGGCGGGATTCTAGTTACAAGGAAGAGCTATGTATATATTTATTTAAGGCATTGTTAGTAAACTAAACAAAAACAAAAAACACGCAAGAGAAATAACTGACAAGGCATGCACACAGAAGAGCACAAGGCGAAAGACTAAAGAGAAAGAGAGTACTAAAGAGAGAGAGGGAGAAAAATAGGGATGGAAAAACGGAGCTTTCAAGAAGACCTTCAACACAGTGATCGCTAGGCAATTATGAAACGAATATTACATCATTGTGTCTTTAAATATGCATTTTCTATAATTATTTGTATTGATCGTAAAGAAAAACTGAGTTTCTCTGAAAATCATAATAAATTTACAAGCGACCACTGTACATAGTTATTGAAATATTACTCAAGTAGAGCTCAAAAACTCAGGTAAAGAAGAGAACTATTTAGAAAAGGGGCAACTAAAATTTAGGTACATTTAAAAACAAGGACACGTTGCCTAAAGCTAAATATGTAAAGCTTTACGGTTTGTTTGAAATATGTTATGTACTATGTATAATATGACTGTATGCATGCGTTAATATATATATTAGCTAGGTTTTTTAGATATGTTATGTTTTGTATACAACACTCCACAGTAGTAGTTTTTCTAGTAGTATTATGTACAAAACGCTTCAACTTAAAACAAGAATTAAATTAAAAAATGTTTCGAAAACAAAAAAATGTTAAAATGTTATTAAACATATGTGAACGATATTTACACCAAGTCCAGCCTCATCCATAAGTAGCATAGCCTGCAGTTGTTGTTGTTGATGTTGTTGTTATTATTGTAGTAATAGTTGTTGTTATTGTTGTTGGTTGTGATCGAGTTTAACAAATTCGTATAACAGATAATGCATGAATGTTAGAAGTAGAGTAGTTTTACAGCATTAGCGAAGTTAAAGCCACAAAAAGAGATAGACAAATATATAGGTTGGGAGAGAGAAACAGAGAGAGAGAGAGAGAGAGAGAGAGGGAGAGATAGAGTAATAAAATTATCGAAAAACGGTACGGAAAATCAAGGTTAATACAAAATAAAACAAGAGTTATGGTTATGTTTAAATCATAGATAGGCAGCTCTGTAAGTGTATAGTATTATATAGAGTACAATCATACAAAATTGGGTAAAGAGGCGAAATAAATTGACCAGTTATCAACGGCAGAGGCCGTTACACTATCGATATACGCGCTTCAAAATTAACAATATATTGTTTTAATTTAATTTTTTTTGATTGAGTATTCAAAACTACATTGAGTTGAAGCGGGCGCATAACTGATTTAAGGCTCTGATTTATATTTATAGACGTTCAAAGCATATATCAAATTATATATATGACGTGATATAATAATATATATATAGAAATATATATTAAGTACATGAATTGAACAACCACATAAGTAAACATGGAAGAATAATTTAATCGACTAACAGATATCCTGTGCCCTAATACACATAAACATACATAAAATAAATATATAATATAATACACATAAAAAATATAAATTTATAAACATTTTTTGGTATAGTTTGATAACAACCGAACACAAAGGAGACATGTTTTTTACATATATATTTTTACATATAAAAATATGTGGCAAAAGAAAAGTAAAATAAACCTTTGTTGTTTTTGTTTATCAATAATAATATACATATATATAATGTTAAACGTATATATATCTTATATACGTTCAGAAATGCTGCCTCTTGTTTGTTATATACACCCACAAAAATAAATAACTATTAAACATTTTTTTTTTGGGCACAGGATATTAATATATTTTATTTAATTGCTGTATAAAAAGATATTAAAAGTGTTTAGGTTTCAAAAATTTCTTATCCATATTGCTTAGTTGAGTTTTGGGTGTTTTTGAAAATCGTTTGCGACTTATTTGTCAATTAATATCTTTTCTTCTTCTCAGTTCTACAACGTTGTTTTATTAGAAAATTTAGTCTGTTGTTGGAATTCTCACAATCGGAAAATTCGTTTCCCGATTTTTAATCAAAAGCAAAAAAAAAATCTCCTAAAAGTCGTCAATTGAAATGTCTATCCAAAGAATGTCAACCATGTCTACAGAGGTGACAACATCTCTCCAGAATGCAGAAAGCATGCGAAAAGTCAAGAGCTCCATGGATCCACGACTGGATCAGCTGGTGGTCTACAGTTCCGTTCTGGAGCATTTGATGCAACAGAAGCTCTATTATGAACGGGAGCGCGACATGGAGCAGCTACGCCTCGAGAGATTCAAGTGCGAGGGTGCCAAAGATAATCGCATACATGTGCAGATGCAGGTCGTAAAGAAGGTGCAGGGCATGCTACCAGATATTGTCTTCAAGATGCGCAACGAGTACGACAAATTCGAGCGCTTTCTGCAGAGGGAGAAGGCCCTTAAGAATATCAATATGTCCCTATACGATAAGGGATTGCAGTTGCTAAACGCCTGCAAAAAGAACCTAGAGCAGACCCTATAGACATGGTCGCACCCATGCACACCCACACACTCAAATCCAATTAAATAGTTGTTGCAATCAAATTAAATGGTGCCCCAACCAACAATATGGATTAACTAACACACAAAGCCTAACGCAGATGCTTCTATTTTGTTGAACTCATTCTTGGGGAAGGCGACTTACCTGCTTCAAATGATTCTTTAATATGGTTCCCTCGGGTTCGGCCAATGGGGGTATTTCATCGTAGCCTCCTGTCGGAGGCGTCAGCTTAGTAGAATCCAAGTCCACAACCCAAATATCATCGGGCAGCCTGCAAATAAAATTGGTGAAAATGGGTATATTTATTAAAGTAGGTCTACTACTACGTGGTAGAGTAGTACGGAATAAAGCTTGGTAATGCCGGGTACTACGGTTTACCAATGAGTACGACCGGGCAACACAATGCAATACCAGACACTACCGGGCTTTACTAAAGCTTGGTAATGCCGGGTACTACTTTTTACCACCGAGTATTACCGGGCACAATAATGCATTACAGGGCTTTACTGACCATAGCATGCACTATCAGGCATAAGCGGAAACTAGGAAACTGTTGCCTACCTGAAGTTCTTTTTATAGATAAGAAAAGAGGCCGGCACACCGATGACAAAGGGTGTGGGTGCGAGGAGGAGCTGCTCGGCACAGCTGAGGCATGTGGGCAGCAACGGAATCACCGGAAACATGTACTCCAATGGATACAGCATGGTGACGAATGCCATTACCGACATGGATAGCGCATTGTAGTCGCGCGATTGGAAGAGCACCTTGTTCTCCAATATAATCAATGTCCACACCTTCAGACACGTCTCCACGCCAAGCAACTCAAGTGGCAAATGCAGCGGAAAGTCAACCAGCGAGAAACGCGTGTGATCCGGTAGTGCAAAAAGCAAGGGTTCATGCACAGTCGGCGACAGCACCTCCACCTGTGACAGAGGAATGCAGAAGTGGTTAATAGAAATGGGTCAATATGCCAAGATAACAGAAACAAGCTTAAAGGGAGGACAACGTCGGGAAACTTACCTCGACACGCGTAGAGCCCGGCACCGGCACCGGCGTGGAGAGCAGACGTAGTATCCATGTCTCGATCTCGCGCACATCGTGCAGCACAATGGAAGGTGTCGCCTCGCTGGCATGACCCGTCAGCACAGTCCACACATTGTCCCGATTGAGTTTCTGTGAGGCGCCGACGCGCTTCGGCGACGACGACTCGTTGCAGGCATCGATCAGCTTCTTCAGTATGAAGAGGCACTCGCGGAAGGTGGTGAAGAACGGATGATGCGATATGATGCAGAGCGAGGTAAGCGATTGGTTGCGCAGTTTGGTGCGTTTGCGGGAGGCGCGCGGCGACGGTGAATGACTGCCGCCAGATTCGGAGTCGGCTGACGGCGCCATCAGACCCAGTTTGGGTACCGATGCGCCGACCGTTTGTTGTGCTTGCGACGGATGATGATGCGAATGGAGACGCTGCTGGTCAGAGTCGCGACGCGAGGTCAGTTCACGATCCGAATCGCTGGGCGCGACGTTACTTCTGTAGTCGCTAGAAGTAGTTAAGAGGCCGTAACTATTATGGAAATGGTTTGAAAATCGGTTAGATCAATAAAGCCAAGAGCGTAAATAGCAAACTGAGCGGCACAACCACCAACAGCACCAGCAACCAGCTGCCTGCACACACACACTTGCCTGCTGAATGCCGAGTCCGAGCTGCGCTCCATGCTCTTCCGCCACGATTCGCGTCGAAATGCCGACGAGCGGCGACCGCGCCCACCGGCGCCCCCGCCGCCACCGCCATGTCCCCCGGCCGCTCCATTGCCAGCCAAGGCGCCACGGTCCGCACCCGTTGCGCCCGCACCCGTTGACGAACTGGGCCGCTCGATGGGCCTGTAGAAATTCACACAGATGCCATAGCGCGTCTTTCCCGAATCCTTGTCCGTCAGCGCAAACACAAACGAGGTCATGTCCCGTATGGCGGAGCCAGTGCGTCGCGGTCCAACGCTGGTGCAGCCCTCCGGCTGGCAAAAGTAAACCATGTCCAAGGGCAGCGGAAAGTCCGCGTGATCCGATGGCGGATAACGTCGCAGCAAATCGGGCACCTACAAAGCAGTTATTGCAGATAAAGAAATTATCGTTTCACACAAGCTCATTTGCACAGCTCCAATTTGTGAAGAGTACAGGGTATAATGGGGCATGATTGATACCTGCACTGGCGGCGCCTTGCTGCCCTGCATGCCCTTGGGCATTGGCGGCGTCGTGTGCGCACCCACAATGGCCATGTAGTCGACGAGACGCGGACATAACGAGGCACGTTGCTGATCCGACATTCTAAGGGTGCTCTACTCTTAACCCTTGGGCGGCAACCTTGCTGTAAGCAAACAAAAAAAAGAAGATATGGAAACGTGTCAGAAGAGGGAATAAACAAGAGATGAAATCAAAGATAAACACCATTAGCAAACAAAGGGAAAACAGTTGCAAGGCCGTGTGTGCAGGAGCTTAAAGCTATTAGCCACGACTGCTAATCGAGTTAAGCTCCACACAAAGCTGCCTTTCAGTAAGCCATAAATTGAGTTTACGTGTCAACACAAGCACATGTGTTAACAATGACAATGGCTAAAAATATGCTCTGCGATTGGACAGGAAGAGTCTGTGTATCAGGTCCTTCAATAGGAAAGTAAGGTAAACAACATGAACTGAATTTTCTCAAATAAATCTCTTAAATCCACGTAATCCAACTGCAGAGTAGGGTAAAAATAATAATAAAAACAAAAACGCAAATAAAATGATTTAAAAAAACTTAAAAAGTACAACATATAAATAAATAAATACAAATGCCATTTTGTATTCTTCATTCTTCGAAGTAAACGCTTAGCTGGAAATGTCAGCGTAATTACCCTTCTCAATTACATTAACTCGTTAACTCTTAAGCGATTCCCTGCAAATTATTTAAGAAGTTTCCTTGAACAACGATTAACAAATAGCAGGAAATAGACTTCCTTTCTAGGAATATTCATATATATTTATACCCTGAACCCATTGAAAATGGGTAAAAAAGGGTATAATGGTTTTGTGCAAATGTACCGACCCCATAAAGTATATATATTCTTGATCAGGAGCACTAGCCGAGTCGATTAAGCCATGTCCGTCTGTCTGTCCGTCTGTCTGTATGAACGCGTCGATTTAAGAGACTACAAAAGCTAGAAAGCTGATCTTAGACTCATTCGGTTCGTATATACCATAAGCTGATCAAGTTTATTTCAAAAGATCGATAACTCTTTCCGTTTTCTTATTATCGATATTTATCGCTTTTTTGACTCGGTTTTTTGAGCATAACTCCCAAACTGCGTAAAGCATACAAAGAATTTAAATCTTTCAGGTTTTGGATACCTCCCCCCATTCGCCCCCAATATAGACAAAACTATAAAAACCGCAAATCAAATACTACAGACTTGCAAATTGGTTTGTACATAGATTTTGAAGCCCCCAATAAGTCTTGAAAGTTTCATAACGATCATACAAACATACAAACAAGGATTTCGTTTTCATAGTGGGGGCAAGCGCAATAACCTAGTAAAGTGCGTGCTGCATGCATCAGTGTGTGTGTATGTGTGATTTTGTGAATTT
>SCDY01002601.1:0-11134 GCA_004143825.1 Drosophila micromelanica | reverse complement strand
TGTGTAAACGAGCTGAAATGTTTATAGAACCAGATCGCAGGGTTCAGGGTATCTCCTAGTCGGGCGGCCCCGACTAGAGCCTTCTCACTTGTTTTTTTTCGTTTTTGTTGCCATGTCACATATGCGAACTTCTTCTCGTGTCAAGCTGGCTGTTGAATTTCTTTTCATTTTGGCCGCCTCCAGTTCCTGCTTGTGCCCCCGATGGGGGCTCATGTCCTTTTCTTTCCTTTTAGACCAACAGCAACAAATTTGCATTTTTATGTCGCCTGCGCCTAGGCCAAGGCGAACAAAACAAAACAGAAGGGAAGAGAAGGCATCTGAACAGGGCAGCTGTCGAAGAGAAATTGATTTGATGCAAATTAATGACAGCTTCTTGTCAATTTCATGAGTTGCCCAAAACAAAAATAGAACCGAATTTATGGCTACACTTTAATTTAACTTGTGAGAAGTGTTGACTGTGTGCAGCGAATAAAGTTGAGGTTGATATCGATAGTCTGGTACAAAAGCTCTTAATAAAACAGGGTATCTTAATATAATTAATTGAATAACTGTCAATGTGTTATCTATATCAAATAGTTACTTACATAATTAGGTTTCTACGATTTATATAAAAATAACAGCGGAATCGCTACTCAATAATAATTCTTGGTAATTAGATTGGATTTTTGTTAAATCAACATCGCATAATTTGCCCTCACACCTGTAGAGTATCTAGAGTTCGTCGCTCAACTCTTTTCCAATTTTTTTACTCATTTGCTGGTCCTTTTTTATGGATTCATGCAAATTTTTAATGGATTTTTAAGTAGGGCCTTAAAAATTAGGCAAAGAAAAGGAAATTTATTTCAAAGATTTTGACAGGATGACAATGTCGTCTATCTACCCCTCCCTGCGCCTACTGTTAGGCTTATCTTGTCTCTGGTCTCGATTTGCTAATTCATGTTGTTGCCGAAATTAATTTAAATTTAATTTGTATTTTCTTCTCTTTCTTTTTAGGTAAGTTCCAGTTGTGTGAGCGACTTCGCCCATTTGGGGCACAAAAATTGCGTAAGTTAGCTTTAAGCCTGGGACGTTCGATCCCGACAGCAAAAGGACATTGGGCGGGTAATCGAGTAATCCAGGGACCGCATTTAAATAAAGTGCCAGCCACTTGGCATCAGCCGCATAATTATTTTCATTCTCATTTTCCAATTCAATCAAGAGCTTTTCGCAACGCGCCTTTAAGCCCAGCAGCAAATGAGCTTAGCTTCCGGTGTCCTGTGTCCCGCCTTCGTTTTGTGACGGCTGCCTTGGCAGCTGAGCCATATTGAGCTGGATTAGGCGCTAACTGCCGCGATGTGCTTAATGCCAAGAGCCACAAATAAAGTAACCAGCAGTGCACTTTCCAAGTCCTCGCTTCATAGTCCGGGACCATAAATTAATCAAGTGCTAGCTGAAAAAAGCAGCGCATAGAAACGAAAAAGAAAAATAAAAGTGGACAGCGATGCTAAAAACAATATTTTTTCCACTCGCAGTTTTTTAAGCCACATAAATGAGGTTTAATTCACTTTCAACACGGCGGTGTCGTCCTGCACCTGACCCGACTTGCCCACGTAATGCTTATTATTTACTTTATTAATTTAAGTGTAGACCCCACCTCTTCCCACCCCCTGCTAGCGGGGGTGGAAAAAATTGTTCCTACTTTTTCTGTGTGCGCTTTTTCATCATTTAATTCTATTAAAGCCAAATATGTACGCAGAGCCAACACAAAAATATATGTACCAAGGACAACAGACAGTTGAGAGTGCCCAGCACTTTTGGGCCTGTCTGTAAACACGGCCTGCGTAGGTGCGTGCCTGGCCACACCCAGGACTCGCGGCCACAGGACAATAGCCGCACACATAGCGCGCACAGGCCTAACTGTTCGCCGAGACTTTATTAAAAGTAATGACCCGCTGCTTGTTAGCGCAGGCCAGGTGCTCGTGTATTACGTTTCATTCCAAAATTGCTGTTGGCTCTGCGGTGCGGGAACCAACTACAGTAAATTGGGGCTAACGCGGACCGTTGTAAGCTGCAGTAGTAGATACTGCTTACAACTGGAGATATATCCGAAAATACTTATCTAAGATTTCTTCGGATTATATTAACACTTGCTTTCTAAGCAAGCATTTTAATTTTAATACAGAGTTTCCCATTAACGAAAATAATAAAGGAATTCCTAGTAAAATATATAATATATACACTGCACTGGCTCCAACATCATCCAGATGTTTCATGCTACAATCTTACGAGCTATAGCAGGCCCGTTCTAAGGCGTTCTACACCGAAACTGAAAGGTCACAAAAGTCAAGGAGACCACCTCGACATTCTGGTGAATCACGAAACCAGACTTGCAGTGCAACTTCTCCACAACAGGCTGTAGCTCCGCAGACTGAAGCGTTGCGATCCTCTGGATCTTCTCTTCCCCTTTACCTGGCCATGAATAAAAGAAAATTTATTTATTGCAGCAATCAAAGTCAGAATATAAACAAAAATAAAACTTGCCCGTCTAGCAACACATAAATATATATGAATATATAAATAAATATATACTTATATATTAAATTTTCTATACATACACAGTTCTTCGGTACTTGTTTTTTTTTTATTATTTTCTTTCCGTTTTCGAACGTAAACGTTTTACAGCCTCTGACTTTCTGGGCTATCAAAACGCTATAAAAATCAATTTTCTTGATAATTCCAAAAAGTTTTTGATGTAGCTTGTTTGCGAATTTGTTTTATGAAGCCTTTTGATTTAAATCTTCCCTCATTCATTAAATGCATTTAATTGCCCAAGACATATATTTGCCTTGCCCCTCCTCAATTTCTCTTTTACTCTCTTACCTAGAGTTTCTACAAGTTTCTTGTATTTTAATTGTTCTCTTTGTTGTTGTCGTTCGACTCATCCTGGGGTAATAACACAAACTTACTGCGGGTCTTCAGCAAATTTGATACGCCCCCTTCAGCATGCCCACATTAAATGCTTGTGACAACGCTCCTGTCACACTCGTAGGATGCGCAGACAAAAGGACATTTTGTTTGTCAAATGTTTGTCATTTGTAAACGTCAAACGGCGGTTGAGCATATTTTGCATGCATGATAGGGAGAACAAGTCAAAGAGAAAGAGTAAGAAACTGGGGAGAAAATACCAAAGTCCTAATAACTGCAAAGGAAGTGAAATTGGGATGGACGGGGAAGTGGCGGGCTACTTTCTTCTACCTTCACCCACATTTAAAGTCAGTGCTCAAGCTGAGCTTCCCACTTGAGGCCCGCATATCTACATATCTATAAAGAGCAAGAAAAAGAGGGGGCAAGAAAAGGAGAGAGAGAGAGAGCGGCATGGCAGATGAAATTTCGTCAGCTTAGAGTGAATTTTCCACAGCAGCCAAAATTATGGGACATATTTTGCTTTTGTCTGGGGTTTGTTCTGTGGCTCTTCGTGGGGGTTTATGCCCTGTTCTCCAAGTAAGAAGAGCATATTGGCTTAAAAATAAAATTTGGGATTTGAATGAAAGTTAAATTTTTGTTTTTTAGCAGCGCATTGCGTCGTCGATGCTACACGCCTGCAATGTTCCTAGTTGTTTGACATATAGAAATCTGACATTTAAATATTTACTTGTGTCAACTTGTGACATTTTACTCATTATAGAAGCCAAAGCAGGATTTGGCGATATGCGCTTCGCTTTCAGATTGAAGTTGCTGGGGTTTTGAGAGTTAGGGGGATTGGGGTTTATGAGAGGTATCTCGTTTAAGGCTTCGGTTTTGTAAAACTTTTGTCATGCTTTAATTTGCCGGCTCGCAGAACATTTCATATTCATAAGCTGACGCAATTTTGACAGTTTTTAGTGCCTTTTGTCATTGTCTGAAGCAGCTTCCGCTTCTGCTGCTGCTGCTGCTTTTTCTTCTTTTAATGTTTAGATTTATTTCCACGCTCAACTTGTTGAGGGTGGGAAACTGGGTGAGCTTGGGTTGGGGGCGCTATCATTTATCAACGCTTCCGGGCGGCAGTCTTGTTCCTGTGTTTTGTTCTTTCTTTATGACTGACTGCTGTCTCCTGCCTTTGCTGTTTGTTTGTTGTTTGTTGTTGCTTCGCCAAGCGCTTCTCCCTCCTCTTCTTTTAGCCTTGGGCCAGGTATAAATGCTGTTGTAAATGTATTTTTAAATGTAATGAGATTATTACGCAATTAGTGAAAGTTTTCTGCGGGCGATAGAGAGCGGGAAGGAATCGGTAAGCAGGGGGTTAACGAAAGTGAGCCCTGCGGTAGGCTTTTAACTGCTCGGATTTTATAGCTAATTTATTTCTGCATGCGCCTCTGTTATTATGTGTTGGTGGGCTGACGGGGCGGAGGGAGAGTACGGCTTAAATGTCCGGTTTTCCAGCGAAAACCCAATTTGGTTTACAGTGAAATCACTTTAAGTGTATTGTAAGCAGCTTGTCGGCAGTTGCCTTAAATCGATAGGTTTGGCTTAAGCTTTATAATTTAAAAGAGTTTAAAGTATATTTTGTAAGAATAAATCGATCATTTATAAAGCAATTATATGTTTTTGACAATCATCGGCTATATGCTATTTCCATTTTCACTCTTTTATTATTATTTAAAATATCCCCAGCTTATTTCCGTGACAAATTAAAATTTAAAACTGCGTGCATATATTGTGGAATTATTTTTGACGAATTTTGCCCTTAGGCAATGTTGACTGTAGTTTTATCATGAAGTTTGTACATTTTGCTGCCTGCCTTTTAATTAATTAAAAATAAAGAGCACTTTGTAACTGTGTACTTTTGTGTTGTGGAAGAACGTATGTGTGTGTGTGTATGTGTGGAACAGTTCAGGTCAGAAATATAAAAATTTTGCATAAAAACGGCAGACACAGGCCGCACAGGACGAACATTTCATTAATGGCCGAGCACCGAGCGACCACTAAACGTAACTTGACTACCTTGTAACAATCCCTCTACCCGACCGGGCTCTAACATGTCTATCAGCTGTTGTTGCCTATGACCCCAACCCCGCCCCTTTGCCGCCTACAAGCCACATGGCAAACGCTTAAGGACTCAACAAACATAAGAAGTCAAGACATTTACACTGCACTTCATGTTTCAGCTTTAGCTGAGCAACTTTACTGGAGCCCGGGCAAATGAACCTTAAAACAAATCATTATTAAAGACACCCCTCACGCCTCTCTCTCTCTCTTTCTCTGTCCTGCTCTCCTCCTTTCTCTGAGGCTGTTTCATATTTCTAATTATGTAAAAACTTTGCACCATGTTGCACTCTGTGTGTGTGTGCCTCAGCGGCAAATTATAGTTAAACATAAGACTCACTGACTCCTACTGTAAACCCTTAACAGCACTCCCCAACCCCGGTCTCTTTGCCTTTGCTGAGGGAAAGTGAATTGCAGTGGGCGTGTTTGTGGCTGCTTTTCTTCTTGTAGTTTTTGTTGTTGTTGTTGTTGACTCACCAGCGGCAATTTTATGCTGTGCATTTGCACAGTCTCTCCCTTTTGCCTCTTACACACTTCCTACCCTCTCTACCTTTTTTTTTCTTCATATACATAACCGAGTTCACCCTCATGTATTGCTAACTTGTTGCAGTCTGGCTGGCAACTTTATGCGTTTAGACCTTGAGCTCTTCACCCGCCCCGCCTCGCCCTTAGGCATTCAGCATACCATAGCTGCCCCTTTGTGCCGGCTCCCCTTTCATGCTGTTCGACTGCTCCTTGTAAGCAGCTTGGCAAATTGTTTTTGATTGAAATTTAAACAAAAGCTGCATCGTTTGCTGCCAACAACAACAAACTAAACGCGCTCCTAAACGCCTCTAAACATTGTCCCGGCAAAGATGAAGCCAACTCTGAAAAGGGAATAAAGAACAATAAACAGTAAAGTAGAGTATTACGCAAAAGTAGATTGGTTTCAGATTTAACAAAATTCTTTTTAGAGTTCACTTGAGAATTTATATTTTGTGCTTACACATTTTATTTCAATAAATATATTATTAACAAAATGTGGAAAAAAAATAAAATATCAGAAATTTATTAATTGAAACAATAATTACAATTAATCCTTGGATATATGAGTGCTAAAATTCTTTGTGGATAATTTTTAGTTTGTTACCAACTGCCTGGCACAACTGCAAGGCCCTAACTAGTGTGTAGTGTGTATGAAAAATCATAGCATACTTTGCCGCGCTGCGCATTGGCTTCAGGTTATACGACAAAACGCACCTTCTTTGCGTCATGTTTCAATGTGGAAGCGGCAGGTACGAGTGCGTGCGTGTGTGTGTGCTTTTGTTGTGCGTGTGTAAAGTGGCAACAAAGTTTGTGCGTTGAAGGCGCAAAGCAAGAAAACGAAGGCAACGTCCCCAGCGCAACATGAAAGCGAAATTCCTTTTATTACACTTTGTTGTTTATTGTTTGTTGTTGCTGTTGTTGTAGCTGCTGTTAGGCATCTGCTTCAAATGAAATTGTTTATCAAGTTTGAACTTTTTGAGCGAGAACGAGCACAGAGAATTATGTAAAATATGTTTGCGGGCTTGAGTTGTTCGTCTTTTGTCTTTTGGCCCTACAAAACGCTTTACATAAAAATTAATTTTCTGCCTGAGCTATTAAACATTTATGTGCCATGTCCTGTGGCCCATTGTCTGTCGGTCCTTTGAACTGTCTCACAGTCCTTGCGCATCTTGCTGTCCAGATAATAGTCCAATCCTAATCCCTAGCAACTAGCTCCCTGTCCCTGTCTCTCTTCCTTCTCTTCACTCTAGTTTCAATTGCACTCGAATCACTCGGTTAGCTGCCCAGTTGGCCAGAACTTCCGCTGCACAAGCCACTCCCCCTTTGCCCCTCGTTGAGCAAAGCGCATTACATTTGCGGAATGCAGCGCAACCAACTGGTAAAGCGCTTAAAACTGAAAGCTCATCATTGAATGGGGTCTGTGGGATTTGCCTTTTGCTTTTTGCAAGTTGCCAACTTGGGGAATGACCCTCAGCGTGCATATTTATAACTATTATTATGATTAGCCTAGCTAAACATCTGCGCACAGTGGCGCCAAGTGTTATGAAAAAATATATAAATTGAATTACAGTTTAAAGCCAGCGTCAATTTTATTTATATTTTCATCCATTTTTTGCTCCTTAGCTGTAGTTTGGATCAATCAGTCAGTCTTATAATATAATGTATATTATTTGTCAAAATATAAGAATTTAAACGTTTTCTAAACTTGTCGAAGAATTTTTTTTTGGTTTTGTGTTTTCGTAGAACGAATTAATAAACTTAAATTTTGACTCGGCTTTTATCATCTCACAGAGCTTTTAGCATTTAGAGCATTTAGCGATAACTTGTTGGATTAATCTGTTGGGCAATTGTGTCGCATCGTTTATTTACCGTTAGCGGACTTTGTTGTAGGCGCCGCCATTGTTCGATTTGTTGCATACTCTCGCCTGCCAAATGAACAGTTTTTGCCATTGAAATCAAATGAGTCATGAACCAAGTTCAGCCACGCGTCTAAAATCAACTGAAATGGGAAACAATAAAAACAAACAACAACAACAACAAAAAAACAACAACAAAGCAACAAAAAAAAGCCCCCTCTACCTACGACCCTGACCAGGACTCTGGCTGCTCCTTTCTGGTCAACTGAGCAGCAGCCCGCAACACAGCGAAGGTCATCATCATCATCAGCAGCAGCAGCATCTTCTTTCTCCCTCTATCATCGTCCTGTTCTCGCTGGCTCTATCTTCTTTTGGTTTGTGCATTTTGCGCTCGCCGGAAGTTGGCAGCCGTTTGCATTGTTTTTGGCATTTCATTTGGCGTCATTCCATTGTTGCTTTTGGTCAGCTGAACACCCCCAATTCTGCCAGTCCTGCGCTGAGTCCTTTATCCCTCCATCCTCTCGTGTGCAACCATTGAGTTGATGATTTCCGTATGCATAGCCCATTTTATGCACAACTTCCGGAAATTTCATTGCGGTTTTTTTGCAGCGGATGTTGAATTGTTGGTTTGCTTTCCCTTGTTCGAGTCTCTGTTGCAGTACCTTGTGAACTAGCACCCACTCTCAACCCCTTCGCCCCCTCCTGTGCACAGTCGAAAGCAAAACTTTTAAATGCTTTTGTTTGTAACAGCTTTGCTTGGTTTTCATTTCAGTTTTGGTTTTGATTATTTCTTTTACATATTCGTTACATTCCATTGAATTGCGCATATTTATAAATATTCATACAACATATTTTGGAAAAATATTTCATGTCGATATATGACATTTCTGAAAATTGTGGCACATTTCGTTTCTGTCGAAAGGATCAAAATTGATAATGTGCCAATGAGTATGCTACAGTTTACAGTACATCCCTCTCCCTCTCTCTCTTTCCCTATATTTTGCTCTTTGGCACTGCGTAGCTTATGTAACCACATTTCCGGCTGTGCTTCATTCAGCAATCGCTTGCCCCTGCCTGCAACTGACATTTATATGTGTGTATGTGTGTGTGTGTGTGTGTCGAGCATTAACATTCACTACAGCTAAAAGCGGTTCTACTGAATGTCGCCACCTTTTAACGGCTCTCGTTTGCACTTTCTCTGTAAAATTCTCCCTCGCTCGGTATTTCTCTCTGTCCATCTCAATTGCTTTGCGGTCGACTCGCTTTACACTAAATGTGCTTTTGTGGCTTTCGAACAAGCAATGAGAGAGACAGGCAGAGATAATAGAAGAGAGCGCGAGCCCCTAAAGTGGAATGTCTCACATATGTTTCGAGCAGTACTTGTTTGGAATGACCCCTCCCGGACCACCGCATTCATCTGTTAGAACAGGTAACTGATAGCTGTGTTGGATACGATGATTTGTGTGCTTAATGAAGTACTTGAGAGCAGCCGCTTTTGATATGCGATATGCAAGTGGGATATTCTAAAGGAGCGCTAGTTAAAAAGGCAGTACTTGAAAGCACTCTAAAAGTTGAGCTTCTCTTCTAATCTAATTAAAGAAGAGTTCAAAGCCAATGTTAGTTCATAAATGTAATGTAATAGATGTATATGTATTTATATATCTTATACTAAAATATACAATTAAATGTGGTCCTATTTAATCCTATTTAATTCGAAAATGTTTTAAAATTTTTGTCTTTTTGTATTAAATATATAAATCAAGAATCACAGAAAAGTTTACAAATTCCTACATAGCTCTTCATTCTTCAGCAGCTCAAAAATTTACTTTATCAATAAAATTCTTATTTCCCTATGACTTTTCTTTAATCTAGTTGACATACGTCTTAAAAAGTCTTATTTTCTTGACATGCTTTTGCATATTTGCTAAAAATATTTTCTTCTTTTTGGAAACCCATTCCTCCAACACATAATCTAGACTTTTATCTAATCTTTGGTTTCGCAGAGCTTATCAATATTTTTTGTCCCTTCTACTTTTCTTAGATACTCAATCTTTGGCCGCCTTTTCTTTTCTTCAGCTTTAGTTTATTGTCGTTTCACCTTTTCGGTTTTCCCCTTGTCACAGGCCTCTCTTTCTATGGAAACAAAGAGACGGGGCTGACTGTGTGATGTTGGTTCTGGGCAATATTTTTGGTGTGCCCCCCTCTTCTATTGTTGTTATTGTTATTATTATCATCAAGTTGTCATGTTAAATGACATTTGCCATATTTCATTCATGCAGCAGATTTATACATGTACGGGAGTCTCTGACTGTTTGTGTGTGTGTGTGTGTGTGTGTGCGTGGCCCAAAAGACGTAAAGCATAAAAAAGTGCTCCGGCATATCCTGCTGCTTGGGCTGTTTTATATATATCCTGTATATCCTGCTTCCTTTTGACCGTTGAAAATGAGCCATGTGAACTGGTGCGGCTGCTGCCACCAACAATGGTAATAGTCTGCAACCTGCCCGTCTCCCCTTTTACTCCTCCCCTTTTACTCCTCGCTATTGTTGTCGCTTTTGTGTGTTTACTTCTTCGTTTTGTGGCATGTGTCAGCAACTGGCAACTGGTTATCAACTTTGGATTTTCATTTACATGCATTTTCATTATTTGTTTCTTCCACTTTTGTCGTCCCCCTCTCACTCTCCCTCTGTCTCTTTCTTTTGGGTCGTTGCCTGCTTAAAGGTTTAATTGTTCCCATATTTATTCAACTTCTCTCGCTGCGCCCGCTTCTCTCCAGGTGGCATCAAAATGTCTCTTTCTATAACTATATCTATTCTCATTCTTATCACTCACTTTTTCTTTAGATGTCACTAGCAGCTGTCGCCACTCCCAGCACCCACCCAATACCTCCTCCTTTGTCTGCCTTAGTCTTTTGTCAACAAGCACAGGGCAATTATGTCCACATATAAGAAAAGCTATAGATGTATATATAGTTTCCGCAAAAAGCAATTAAACTATGCACATGACTGAGAATGTGTGTGTGTGTTGGTGTGTATGTGGGCGGCCCTTTCTTTATTTCCTTCATCATTCAATTCCTTTGCATTTCCATCAACTTTTCGCATATTACATTTTAAGCCGGATATTACAAAATGGCCGCTCCATTGATTTTGCGCTCAGCCACACGTAATTACCACGCCCTCCGCCACCCCTATATGATTAAAGAGCACTTCAAAAGATACTGCCATAGCATTTGCATACTTCGCATATTTTCGGACGCAGTAGCAGCAACCACGAAATTCACAGTGATCGCCTAAAGTTCGCGCACACATCGCATTTCAAGGGGCCGAAACATTAAAGGAGGCTGTCAAAAAAATGTTGGCAAAAAGATATTGACATCTTAAATGTCGCCTTTTAATACTCTCCTCTTGTGCACGTATTACAAATATTGCATGAAATATGTTACACCTTGTTATAACTATATTTAACTAGCTAAAATAAGCTTTATATTTTCTTCTCATTAGATCCAATAGACAGGTTTTAAGTTCGAACCCTCTCCTTTTATTGCTCCCCAAAGCAAATTATTATAGCTTACCAAAAAAAAACTGCAATTTATAGTAGAGCATTTATTTTTCGGCTTTTCAAACACACAATAATTCCCTAGACTTTGTCGTTCTTGTTGTATATATATTTTTATACCCTGAACCCATTGAAAATGGGTAAAAAAGGGTATAATGGTTTTGTGCAAATGTATGTAACAGGCAGAAGGAAGCATCTCCGA
>SCDY01002600.1:0-11142 GCA_004143825.1 Drosophila micromelanica | reverse complement strand
TGGGAAATTGATCTGGGAAGAGAAAAACTTAGCTCAAATCTAAACTGACAGATACCTCTTCAAAACGGGGCTGTGTCACATCAGATCTGAGCTAGTACATTTTAAGAGTAGAATATATGGTCCATATAGATTGGAATCACTGGCACGTTTAGAGTATTCCTAACACCTTAACCCACTTTCTTCCATCCTATTTATCAAAAGCACTGGAGAGGGCTTTTTTGGTGAGCGTATCAGAGATATCACCATAATCAGTAAACTCAACTATTTTGCCTGTCCCTTTTAAATAGTATATACCACTATTATCTTTTATTTGTACGGGTACTCCATTTTGATAAATCCAGATATAGCCTTCTTTTTGCTCTAACTCCTCCAACTCGACACCATTGGACGGGATTAAAATACCAACACTAGGCATTTCTGGAAAAATTGCTGGAGTTAAAACTCCCTTTAAGTCATACGTATATTGCATAGTAAACTCCTAGATAATTTTAATATATACAGGTAAAGCCATATTTCGAGGGCGATTTTCATCGGCAGTTGGCATAACTGAAGAAGCATCAAATAAGCTGCTCGGATAGCATAAGCTTAGCTACCGTAGGATTAAACGCCCCTACCTTGCTTTTTTGACATATACTTTTTAATTACCAACTCTATTTATAATGTATATCATAAAATCAATATCAATTAAGTTTATAATCATCAAAATGAAGTTTAGTTTTCATTATTAAAAATCAGCCATAGCAAGTAGGAATTTATTATGAAAGCCACTGTTATTATTTCGACTAATGAAACAGAAAAAGTATGGAATGCACTTCGCCTCAGTAATACATTCCTTGGTAAAGGTCATGATGTATCTATATTTTTAATGAATAGTGGCGTTGAAGCTGAGTTTATTGACCATGAACTTTTTGATATTCAGCATGGTTGGCAAACATTTTTAGAACGTGGGGGCAATCTTGTTAGCTGTGGAACATGTCTACAATTCAGAAAACTAATAGAAAAAGTAAACATTAGCAAAATTGGCAATCTGCTAGACTGTGCTACACTCATTGAAAACGCTGATAAAGTACTAAATTTTTAATCACAACAGGCTTTTTAGATAATAAAAAAGGGAAGTTTCCTCCCCCTTTTTATTTGAACTATATCTTATTCGCCCATTCACATACTAAACAGATTAGCTAAGAGGCTAATGTCCCACTCTCTGTTTCTTTACGTAAATGGTGCTTAAGTTGGCTGTACTCCTCTAATACATAACGTTCTGCTTGTGCTTGATCATCGATGGGTACAAGCTTCACAGGGACATATTTATACTCAGGCGTTTTAGTAATAGGGCTTAAGTTTTCACCTACTAGCTCATTACAAGCACCTATCCACCATTGGTATGTCATATACACCGCCCCCTTATTCGTTCTTTGGTTCACATCGGCACGGGAAATAACTTTACCATGATGAGACTGTATCCACACTAACTCCTGATCTTGAATATTCAAGGCGCGTGCATCTTCTGCATTAATTTGCACGTAGCCTGGTTCATCGGCCAAGGCAGCTAATGCTCGGCAATTCCCCGTCATGGATCGACAAGAGTAATGCCCCACTTCGCGCACTGTTGCAAGGACTAAAGGGAACTCTTCGCTCACTTGTTCCACGGGTGGTGCCCAATCACAGGTAAAGAATTGACCTTTACCATTGGGTGTATCAAATTTAACCCCACCCATTCCATCATCATAGAGATACTTAGATCCAGGTGATTCTAATGTTGGACAAGGCCACTGAACATAGCCTAAACCACCATCAGCATCTAACTTCTCATAAGTAGCCCCATAATATTTAGGGCATAACTCACGTAACTCATCCCAAATTTCCTGAGTATTATTATATTGCATGGGATAACCTAACTCTCTTGCGAGTAAGCTAATAATTTCCCAATCCACTTTAACATCACCTTTGGGTTCCACTGCTTTATAGAACCGTTGGAATCCACGATCAGCGGCTGAGTAAACCCCCTCATGCTCACCCCAAGTGGTAGCAGGTAAAATAACATCGGCAGCAGCAGCAGTTTTGGTCATAAAGACGTCTTGTACAACAAATAACTCAAGCTCATTAAAGCCTCTTCTTACGGCTGATAAATCAGGCTCTGTTTGCAGTGGATCTTCACCCATGCAATAGAAGGCTTTAAGTTGGCCATGTTCTGCTTTCATCGCTACTTCACTAAGATAAACACCTATCTCTGAAGGTAACGACTCAACACCCCAAGCCTTAGCAAATTTTTCACGAGCTGCAGCATCCGTCACATTTTGGTAGCCTGGGAACTGATTAGGCAATGCCCCCATATCACAAGCACCCTGTACATTATTTTGCCCACGAACAGGTGCAAGCCCTGTATTAGGACGACCAATATGCCCCGTTAATAGTGCTAAGCTAGCTAATGCCCGTACTGTTTCTACCCCTTGATAGAATTGACAAACCCCCATTCCCCAGAAAATACCAGAGGCCGGTGAGGTCGCATACATACGTGCTACTTCGCGAATTAACGAAGCCTCTATTCCCGTGGTTTTTTCTACCGATTCTGGCGTATAACTGGCCACAATATCTCGGAAAGTTTCAAAACCATCCGTATATTTATCGATAAACTCACGATTAATTAAGTTCTCTGCTATCAATACATGTGCAAGCGCATTTAAAAAGGCTAAATTACTGCCATTTTTTAAGGGAACATAAAGATCAGCAATGCGCGCCGTCTCTATTTTACGCGGATCACACACAATAATTTTAGCACCACGCTCTTTTGCTCGCACAACACGACGCGCAATAATAGGATGCGATGTAGCTGGATTCCAGCCAAAAATAAAAATACATTTAGTATCATCAATCTCAGTGATTGAGTTACTCATGGCACCGCCACCGACTGTAAGTTGCAGACCTGCAACAGATGGACCGTGTCAGACTCGGGCGCAACAATCCACGTTATTAGTACCAATCACCGCACGGGCAAATTTTTGCATGACATAGTTAGTTTCATTGCCGGTACTACGAGAAGAACCAGAGCACATGATAGAATCTGGGCCATGTTTTTCTTTGATTGCTTTTAACTTGCTGGCTGTAAAGCTTATAGCCTCTTCCCAAGAAACAGGCTCTAACGTACCACCTTTTTCGCGGCGAATCATTGGATTGCGTAAGCGTGGTGTCAGAATTTTCGTATCATTGATAAAATCCCAGCCATAGAGACCTTTTAGGCATAACTCCCCCTCATTGGTCAAGCCATTAGCACCATCTGCACCGACTACTCTATCACCTTCAACATGTAAGTTGATCTTACATCCTGATGCACAGTATGGGCATACTTCTATTACTTTTTTCATTTTTAGCTCCTAGGAAAATAAAAAATAAGCCTTATATCCTAACAATCAAATACTTAATAAAAACCATCACTTACTACTACTTATTATTGCATATAAAACTTTTTAAATTCTATGCATTTAATCAATATAAATATCTTTATCCAATAAGCCTCTATATAATCGTATTATCTAAAAATAGAAAAAAATACTACTTTATCTCTATCTAATTTAATTCATTTTAAGCACTCACCGTGCCACTTTCTGTCTCTTTACGTAAATGATTTTTAAGTTGACTATATGCCTCTAACGCATACTGCTCTGCCTGCTTTTGATCACGGATTGATTCAAGCTTCACAGGGACATATTTATACTCAGGTGTTTTTGAAATAGGGCTAAAATGTTCACCTATCAACTCATTACAAGCACCTATCCACCATTGATAGGTCATGTACACTGCACCTTTATTGGTTCTATCACTTACATCAGCACGTGAAATAACTTTACCATGAGGGGACTGTATCCACACTAACTCTTGATCTTGAATATTTAATGCTCTAGCATCTTCTGTATTCATTTGTACATAACCTGGTTCGTCTGCTAATGCAGCTAATGCGCGACAATTTCCCGTCATAGATCGGCAAGAATAATGTCCCACTTCTCTCACCGTTGATAAGACTAAAGGAAACTCCTCACTAAGTTGTTCAATAGGAGGAGCCCAATCACAAGTAAAAAGTTGACCCTTACCATTTGGGGTATCAAATTTAACACCGCCTTGTCCATCAGCGTATAGATATTTAGTCCCCGAAGACTCTAATGTTGGACATGGCCATTGCACAAACCCTAAGCCTCCATTAGCATCTAATTTTTCGTAGGTTACACCATAGTAATTAGGGCATAACTCACGTAACTCATCCCAAATTTCCTGAGTATTATTATATTGCATTGGGTAGCCTAACTCTCTTGCGAGTAAGCTAATAATTTCCCAATCCACTTTAACATCACCCTTGGGTTCCACTGCTTTATAAAAACGCTGAAATCCACGATCAGCGGCTGAGTAAACCCCCTCATGCTCACCCCATGTAGTGGCAGGCAAGATAACATCAGCAGCAGCGGCTGTTTTGGTCATAAACACATCTTGTACAATAAATAACTCTAGTTCATTAAAACCGCGTCTTACCGCTGATAAATCAGGTTCTGTTTGCAGTGGATCTTCGCCCATGCAATAAAATGCCTTAAGCTTTCCTTGTTCTGCTTTGCCTGCAATTTCTGTCAAATATGTTCCAATCTCTGAGGGTAAAGAATCAACCCCCCATGCCTTAGCAAATTTTTCGCGAGCAGTCGCATCCGTTACATTTTGATAACCAGGGAACTGATTAGGCAATGCCCCCATATCACAAGCGCCCTGTACATTATTTTGTCCACGTACGGGGCCAACGCCTGTATTAGGACGACCAATATTACCCGTTAATAATGCTAAACTCGCTAATGCCCGTACTGTTTCTACTCCTTGATAGAACTGACAAACCCCCATACCCCAGAAGATACCAGACGCAGGAGAAGTCGCATACATCCGTGCTACGTCGCGAATTAGCGAAGCTTTAATTCCTGTTGTTTGTTCAACTGTCTCGGGTGCATAGTTAGCCACTGTATCGCGGAAAGCTTCAAAACCATCGGTGTATTTATCAATAAACTCACGATTAATTAAGTTATCTGCTATCAATACATGTGCAACGGCATTAACAAAGGCAAGATTACTACCATTTTTTAAGGGAACATAAAGATCCGCAATACGCGCTGTTTCAATTTTACGCGGATCACACACAATAATTTTAGCACCGCGCTCTTTTGCTCGGATGATGCGCCTTGCAATAATAGGATGTGATGTCGCCGGATTCCAGCCAAAAATAAAAATACATTTAGTATCATCAATCTCAGTGATTGAGTTACTCATAGCACCGCCACCGACTGTAAGTTGCAACCCTGCAACAGAAGGACCATGACAAACACGAGCACAGCAATCGACGTTATTAGTACCAATCACCGCACGGGCAAATTTTTGCATGACATAGTTAGTTTCATTACCGGTACTGCGAGAAGAGCCAGAGCACATGATAGAATCTGGGCCATATTTTTCTTTGATTGCTTTTAATTTACTAGCTGTAAAGCTTATAGCCTCTTCCCAAGAAACAGGCTCTAATGTACCACCTTTTTCACGGCGAATCATTGGATTGCGTAAGCGTGGTGTTAGAATTTTCGTATCATTGATAAAATCCCAGCCATAGAGACCTTTTAGGCATAATTCACCCTCATTCGTTAGTCCATTAGCCCCCTCTGCACCGACTACTCTATCACCTTCAACATGCAAATTAATCTTACAACCAGAACCACAATATGGACAGACTTCTATTACTTTTTTCATTTTCAACTCCGTTAAAAAGATGAATTAGCAAATTAGTTCTACATTTTTATAAATATCTAAATGCTAACTTGTATATATTGTCGCCAATTGCCGTTCACGCTGAATTCTCGCTAAATCAGCAGGACTCATTAAAGTAAGCGCATCAGTTGGACAGGCACGTACACAGGCAGGCCCCTCAGAATTTGAAGAACATAGATCACATTTCAAGGCTTCTGCTTTATAGCGAACCCCTATACGCTGTCCATTAACTAACCGAGGAATAGTTCTTACTTTAACTTGCATCGCACCAAAGGGGCATGCAAGAACACAGGTTTTACAGCCAATACATTTTTCTTGAATGACTTCGACATGATCACTCTTAACTTCAATAGCACCATTAGGGCAAGCAGCCGCGCAAGGGGCATCATCACATTGTCGACACATCACAGGAATAGTTATATCCTTAGCCACAATCACCTTTAACCTTGCGTTAAAATGCGCTGTTTCTAAATCTTTTATTTCCTCACCATGGGAAAGAACACAGGCAACTTCACAGGTTTTACAACCTATACATGCATCTGGGTTGGCGTTAATAAACTGGTTCATGTCTGCTCCCTACTATGGCTATGCTAATCACAATCAATATTATTAAAAACTAATGCCGGTAACGTTAAGCTTATTTACTACTCATCAATCACCAGGGGTTCGAAAACACATCTAATATCATGCAAATTTAGTGCCTGATATACTTGTTCTACGGCTTTTTTTACTGGCTCAGTCATCGGATAGTAAAAACCAATAATATCAGGCTGTATTCCTAAAAACAAAATATCCTCAATATCTTCCTTGAGCTGCTCAACCAAAAAGCTTAACGGCATATTATGGGTATTCATTAAAAACAATTCTACTATCAACTCAGGATCAATAAAACGAATTTCACCAGCTAGTAAGCCCATTTCTGTTGCGTCGACAATCAGCAATAATGACGGTTTTAATTGACGAATTTGGTGAACAACATTTTCTGGTGTCGAACCACCATCAATAACCTCCCAGTTATTAATAGGGTTTGCCATTATTTTCTCAGCTAATAAGGGGCCTGCTCCATCATCGCCCATCATGCTATTACCCACTGTTAAGATAATATTTTTCACGTCACATTACTCGCTTAACCATTAAATACATGGCAGGCTCTTTAGTGATAGCCTGTAGTAACTGTAATAAGGTATCCGTCCATGCTTTATAAGGTTCATCCATACTCTCTCTAATAGTAACAAAAGCATTAGCTAATAAACCAACATGCGTAATATCAATGGTAATTTCACCAAACTTTAATAGTCTTGCTAGCTTATTAAAGGCTTCTGTACCTTCAGTCAAATAAGAAATCCATTGTTGATAAGCAGAAGTTTCGCATTCTAAAACCGCTTTTAAGCAATCAATAACACCAACATGATGCCCTATTGCCAGCGAGTAATACATAACCTGTTGTGCTTCTTCGGGAATATCTTCTTCTTGTTCAACAAATTTCTGATTAAGCACATAAAATAATACCTGATCAACCATGATATTCACCTTGAGTGCTTCTTAAACAGACTTTTTGAAGCTCATGCACCACCTCAGTCAACCTTGGATCATCTTCTTTTTCAAGCCATGCATCAAGTTTTAAATCAAACTCGTAGGCAGTTGAGTTTTCAAATAGCTCAATTACCTTATCACTAATCAATCTACCCTGATAATAACCTGCCAGCTTCCTAGCTTCACGCTCAACTAATACACGGGTATCTAAAGGAGCATTTGGAAATAATAAAGGCGCTTGCTTATTGCCTGTTTGATCATGTGACTTGCCGGTTAACTTTTGTTCAAGCAAACCTAATGCAACGGCAAAACCATAAATAGTTGCTGCTGGTGTTGGTGGGCAGCCAGGAATAAATACATCAATAGGGACAATATGATCACTCCCCCCCCATACGCAATATAAATCATGAAAAATACCACCACCACAACCACAGGCGCCATACGATATACAAATTTTAGGATCAGGTGCACTATGATAAGCCCTCAGCGCTGGCATTCGCATTGAGCGGGTTACAGCCCCTGTAAACAATAAAATATCGGCGTGTCGAGGAGATGGAACCACCTTAATACCAAAACGTTCTGCATCAAAAACAGGTGTAATCGCTGCAAATATTTCAATTTCACAACCGTTACAACCACCACAGTCAACACGATATACATAAGCTGAGCGTTTTATTTTTTTTAATAACGTTTCTTTTAACTTATTAACTTGCTCTTCAACAGAAATAGGCTGTGTTGCATAATGATTATAATCTTGTGCTATTAACTTATTGTCTGTCATGATTAACTCCTGCTTCAACATACATGCCTAAATCAATATTACTTTTACTCACAATATTTTGTCGACGTTTACAATCAGGGCATGTTTCAAACTGCTCTCTTCTTGCTTCGACCTCTTCTATAGTTAATCCTGCATGCACTAATAATGCCATGGTATAATCAATTTCTTTTTGGGGAGCAAAATAACGCCCACAAATATGACAAGCCGTTAAATCAAATGTGGCACGTTCATATAAGTCTGCCTTATTTGTAACCGCTAACTCAAAGTCTTGTGAAAGCACTAACGCACGTGTTGGGCAAACTTCTTCACAACGGCCACAGAAGATGCAACGTCCTACAAAAAGTTGCCAGACACGTTTACCCGATTTGATATCTGTCTCCATGCTCAAAGCATTCGCAGGGCATGCTGTGGTACAAGCCGCACAAGCAATACACTGATCAGGCTCATAATGAGGCTTTCCCCTAAACCCCTGAGGAAGCTCAAGCGGTTTAAATGGGTATTTAACCGTTGCATCGCCTACTTTTTTAATAATCTTTAATAGTTTCAGCATGATTGCAATTCCCTCTATTATTTTACTGGTGAGTAAGTACGGTCAATACCATAGCGCTCAATTTCTTTGTACGGTACAGTGACTGATTTTTTCTTACGCACATCCACCAAAGTGACTCTGTCTGTACATGAGTAACAAGGATCTAGACTGCCAATAATCAATGGCGCATCAGATACTGTATTACCACGTAACATATACCGCAGTACAGGCCAATTAGCATAGGTAGCCGCTCTACAACGCCAGCGAAATAATTTTTGGTTATTTCCAGTCATACTCCAATGAACATCTTCACCACGTGGCGCTTCAGTAAAACCTAATGCAAACTTATTTGGCTGATAGGTAAACCCCTCAACTAATAAAGGGCCTTCAGCTAAATTATCTAAGAGATATTCACACATAGCGATCGAGTCTAGTGTTTCATCGACACGTACAAATACTCTAGCAGCCACATCACAAGTATCATAAGTAAATAGCGTTTTAGGCACTTGGTCATAGCCTGCATAAGGATGATCGAATCGAACATCTCGCTTAAAACCACTCGCACGAATTAAAGGCCCCACGGGGCTAAAATCTCTTGCCACCTTTTTATCAAGAATTCCAACACCTTTAGTTCTTTGCTCAAAGTTAGGTATGCCAACTAACATATCTACTAGTTCTAAAACTTCTCGGCGCATTTCCTGTAAAACTTTAATTGTTTTTAAACGTGCATCTTTAAGAATATCTCGCCTAATACCACCAATAAGGTTCATGCCATAAGTTTTTCTAGCGCCTGTTAATATCTCAGCAATTCCCATCGCTTTTTCACGCACGCGAAAGAACTGCTGAAACCCACCATCAAACCCTGTAAAGTGACAACTTAATCCTAAGTTAAGTAGATGGCTATGCAGCCTTTCTATCTCAAGAAGAATGCTACGAATCATCTGCCCACGCATAGGTACTTGAATATCCAGCGCGTTTTCAATAGAGTTAGCATAAGCAACACTATGAGCATAACCACAGATACCACAAACGCGGTCAGCAAGAAAGGTTACCTCATTGTATCCCATACGATTCTCAGCTACCTTTTCCATCCCTCGATGGACATAAAACAAACGGTAATCTGCATCAATAATCTGCTCACCGTCCACAAATAATCTAAAATGTCCTGGTTCATCAGAAGTAATATGTAATGGGCCTATAGGCACAACACGGTTACTATCACTACCTAACTCATTTAGAAAGCCATAAGTATCATTATCTGTGGTAGGTGGTGGGCGTTGACGATAGTCCATGGCGTCTTTACGTAAAGGGTACAAATCATCGGGCCAATCATCCGGTAATACTAATCGACGCGCATCAGGTATACCCACTGGGGTTAAACCATACATATCACGAACCTCACGTTCGCCCCAAACAGCAGCAGGTACAAGTGGCGTAACAGAGGGAAACTCACCGCGAATAGGATCAACCAAGACCTTAACCACTACCCAGCATTTTTCGCCTTCTTCCATCGATAGCGCATAATAAATGGCAAAATTACCATTTAATGAGCGTTCATCATTACCAAATAAAACAGGTAGCCAACCACCCAATTCATAATAAAGATAAGCAACAACGTTAGGTAAGCTATTTAACTCTACTGTAATAGTTACCTGATTATAAGTTTGCCTTTGCTCTTCTAATACAGAATGGGGAAAGCGCTCTCTAACACGATCAATATATTTCTTACCAAGATCTTGGCCATTAGCAGATTTTGCATATGTTGTTTGTGTCACTTTGAACTCTCCTGCGGCAAAGTTAAGCCTTCATCAGAAACAGGTTTTTCAACCTTCTGCACTAGGTTATATAATATGCCCTTATTGACAGGCGTTAATGATTTCAAATCAATAGATTGCTTTTCATTTAGCACAATAGCCGTAGCTTGTGTAAAAAGGTCTGTTACAGGTTTAGGAATATAAGTCCCCATCATAAGCATAAGAGCTAATAAAACAGCCATTGGCGCTACTGTTAAAAAGCCTAGTTCACCCTTTTCTATTCCCGCTGGGACATCTCCATAAGAGATTTTTGCCACCATTCGTACTAAGCCACCTAACACTACCGTTAATAACAAAAGTAACAGCAAGGTAAACCAAATAGATCCACCTTGAATTGAAGCAATTACGATCATAAACTCGCTAATAAACACATTAAATGGTGGCATACCACCTAATGCTAAAGCACCACCACCTAATAAAATAGCAGTAATAGGCGCCGTTTTTAACAAGCCTTTTACAGTACAAATATCACGCGTACCGTATTTTAAGAGCACGTTACCGGAACCGCAGAATAATAGTGTTTTAGCTAGACTATGATTAAGCGTATGCAATAGCGCAGCAAAAATACCAATAGGCCCGCCGATACCTAAAGCTATGGCAATTAATCCCATATTCTCAACACTTGAATAGGCCAATAGTCTTTTCATATCACGTTGAACAATCAATAAGAATGCAGCTACTAATACCGATAAAAATCCAAAACAACCTTT
>SCDY01002599.1:0-11144 GCA_004143825.1 Drosophila micromelanica | reverse complement strand
TATATATACTTTATGGGGTCGGAGATGCTTCCTTCTGCCTGTTACATACATTTGCACAAAACCATTATACCCTGTTTTACCCATTTTCAATGGGTTCAGAGTATAAAAAGGATTGCTTTTTACATAAAAACGCTCGCCACTTATAAGTATTGTGGTGGTTAAAAACTAAAAAAAAAAAATAATTTAAAATTACCTTCGAAAGAAGAAATGCTCCACACCGAGAATCGAACCACTGACCTCTCGGCTTTATAACTTTTATCGACTGCACCACACTACTATTTAATTCATTTATGATATAATATAACTTAACCATCTTGAAAAAAAATTAAACAAAACACAAACCAAATTCTGCTTTTGTCATAAAAATGATAAACATTAATAATAATTATTAAATTCTATAACGGTCCCGAAGTGTACCCGAACCTCCGACGCTTTTGTTTGAGCTGCACAACTCTTACGGGTTTAGAGGTTTGCTTAAAAACACGGTTAAAAAAATGATAAATAGCCATTATTAGAAAACGTAAGAGCTACGGATCATTTAAAATAACTTGGTCTGCTTATGGAATATACGAACCAAATAAGTCAACACCTTTCTAGCTTTTATAGTCTCTTAAATCGACGCGTTCATGAAGACGGACATGGTTAAGTCGATCCGGCTTGTGTTGCTGATCAAGAATGTAAATACTTTATGGAGTGAAGATGCCTCCATCTGCTTGTTACATACACACATTTGTACAAAACCATTATACCCATTTTCAATGGGTTCAGGGTATAAGTATGAGTTGCTTGTTGGTTAATAAGCCATTCTTAAATCAAATATGAGGCGTGTTTTGGGTGATTGTCTTGCTGAAACATCCATGATCTTTTGCTTCCAATTTTTCAATACTTGAAAATAAATTCTCCTTTAAAATGTGCATGTATCCCAAATACAACCTTATTTGGACTCGTCGACTATTTCGTTTTTTCAAAATGTCTCCGGATTATTAAACTTTCAATAAACTTTTCTTGGCCTGCCAGATCAGCGTTCATGCTCTAATTTGTCCAAGATAATATAATGTTTTATCACATTTATAATAATTTTTCGTACTTCCACTGTTATTTGTGTACCGCGTCGCATTTTACCTGTACATATATTTGATCACTAACGGTTAGTGAAATCCTAAAAAAAAAATCGGGACATTTTCCGTGGGAGTAACAAGAAAGACACAAATAAAGTGTGCCAACTTTTTTTTTTGGTGTGTTTTGGGCCAATCTTTCCTTTTTTTCTGCGTTGCGTTGCAGTAACAGGACATTTTTGGTTGCGATGTGTTTAGAATAAATAAACAAAACGAACTCCATCAAAACTGTCCAATTATTTTCATATACATTATTAGAAACTTTCTTAAAACATAATGGGTCTCCCAATACTTTTTTGATACTTTGCGCGATACTTTGGTTTTATTTTATTTACATTGAGTGCAGGTGAATTTATTTTGTGCTCAAGTGTTTGTAATAAAAGCTCGCGGCTGAGTTTAGGGTAAAATATATTTGGGCGTTTCTAAATAGAGCACTCTGAAGGAATGTTTTTTGTTTCTATTTTGTAAAAACACGTTGATTAAGTTTTGATTCATGATAGTATAAAAAAATACGTCGTAACAATCTAGTGGCCAAAGCATATGCAAGCCCCAATATTTCTGATATCAAATTTGTAACGGAGGATACTTAATTTTATATGTGAACAACACCAAATTATAACATATATTATAGCTCTGGCCGCTGAAAACGAATTTTTAATTTTTTTGCGCACGACAAGATTTATACATAAATATCGCCGCGGCAATACATGTTTTTTAAATTTCATACCTAAGTTGTCTTTTAATGAGATATTGTCTGTGGAGTTTATATTATTAAATCGAATTAAATTAATATACGGACGGTGTTCTAACCTGGGACCCACTGCTTCAGATGCACAACTTCTATCGACTGGACCACACTTCCATATAAATTCGCTTATGATATAACATATCTTAACCATCTTTAAAAACATTTTCAAGTCAAAGCTAACAAAATCCTGTTTTTTCATAAAAAATATAAGTATTAATAATTAATAATTAAAAAAAAGAAAATATGAATTCCACACTGTCTCATGCGGGGTTCAAGTTCAAACACGGGTCCTCCAACTTCAGCTGCACAACTCCTAACAGCTGCGCCACTGCCTCGATTAATATTCTTACGACAAATTTCAGTTTTACTATGCAAAAAAAATCCAAGAAAAACGCTAGGCAACATTTTGCATATGTATGAATGTATGCGTGCACATGAACACAGAAATTGCTTGTGCTGCAGCTTGGCCCCGACTACGGAAAATAAATTCTTGATTTGCTCGTAAACGAAATTTATGATCGTTATGAAATTTTCAGGACCTTTTCAGTGCATCAAAACTAATTTACATCAATTTGCAAGACTATAGCATTTGATTTGCGATTTTTTTGGTTTTATCGATATTGGGGCCGATTGGGGGGAGGTATCCAAAATCCGAAGGTAACAAAATCTGCGTATCGGTTACACAGACATAACGCACTACATTTGTTGCTTCTATCTCTTATCGTCGCCGAGATATTGTAAGAAAACAAACGGATCAAATTATCGAAAAAAATATAGGCTTGCTGTGCGTATATATACAAACTGAATGAGACCAAGATCAGATTTCTAGCTTTTGTAGTTTCCGAGATCGCTGCGTTCATACAGACGGACAGACAAACGGACAAATCTAAATCAACTCAGCTCGTCGTCCTGATCAAGAATATATATACTTTATGGGGTTGGAGATGCTTCCTTCTGCCTGTTACATACATTTCAACAAAACCATTATACCCTGTTTTATCCATTTTCAATGGGTTCGGGGTATAAAGAGCTAAAAGAGACTTTTGTGAAAGAGTGGAGGAGAAATTCGTCTGTACTGACCAAAAAATAGGTCGATTTAATGCCAAAATGGCTTCAAACTGTGGTAAACAACAAAGGCTACCATACTGCGTAGTGATAATATCAAAAAATATTCATATTTCCAAAAAATTTTGATAATTTTAAAACTGCATAAAATAAGCTGTGAGATAGATTATGTTGTTGTATGTGTCGATTGGTGGGTTCAGGATATTTCAGAGTCGGCCAGTGCCGATTAGAGCAATCTCACCAAGTAATTAATTTCAAAAATTAACTAATTTGTCAACATTTACAGACCAGTTTCCAAAGCCGAAGGTGCTTATTCTGTACCTTATCAAAAACAATCTATCTTTTTCATTTCTTTTTAAACATACTTTTTTAGAACCTTAATGCTATTAATTGTTGTTTGGCAATCAGCCAAAATGAGTATATACCAAGGCTGCAAACCAAATAAAAGTTTAGTTGGTTCAATACACGGTTTGGCGTTTTTATTTTTATACTCTGAACCCATTGAAAATTAATAAAAAGGAAGCATTTCCCATGAAGTAATACATGTACATGTATGTTCTTAATGAGCATCACCAGCTACTAGTCCGTCTGTCTAAACGCGTCCATTTCAAACAGTACAAGAGATGAAGTTTATTACAAATGACCGTAATTCTTTTTATTGATATTTATCGTTTTGAACCCGAATTTTTAAGCATATTTCCGAACTTTAAAAGCCAGAGCGGTCTGCAGTCTTGTTATATAAATATTTTTTAAGTACTTAATATAGCAACAAGATTGGATATCAGAAGCCACTTTCCTCCAATTGAAAGTAATATTGGCAGGAGTGGATGAGGAAGAAGACAACAGCGACGCATATGTTGACGGCTATGAAGTACATGAATCCAACGATAAACTCATTGCACCACACCTCCATGAAGGGCATGCGCTCGTGCAGTATGACAGTGGCTATGAAGAGGACAACGGAGAGGACGCCGCCGACGAGAATCATCTGTGCGGGAAGAAGCCAGCCATTAAGAAGGTATTTGAGGTATGTCATCAGCGTCAGCTGCTTACCGCATTGGATGTAATGAAATTTATATCAAAGTGACTCAAGTACTGGGCGCGAATTAGCACCATGACAATGAATGTATAGAAAATGGTCAACACCAGCGTCCATTTCATGTAGAAGAGCTCCAACCATGTGAGATGCGCACTGCCTGCATTATCCACAATGAATATCCGCTGGCAGCGATCGCTCTCATCTGGTGGCAGTTTGTATTCGGTGCGCAACGCTACCTCCTCGTTGATGTGGACAATGTTGTTCAGCATATGCAGCGCACCAAAGCAACAGATCTACATCAGTTAAAAAAGAAAAAACAAATGCATGCACTAGATGGTAAAGGGCAGTTACCGTTGCTTACAAATGCGCAGAGCGCAACAAATCCGGTGCTGAAGCCCAAACCCTTGCACATCTTGCAGCGACGAGTTAATGGCTAACGACTGGCTAAGCAAGAGGATACTCCCTCCGCTCGCCGTTGCTGTTGCAATTGGAGATGCCATGTGTGCGGGTGGGTAGGCAGGTGAGGCAGCAGCAGCTGGTTTGCTTAGTGGCAGTGAAGTAAACAGTTTTATTTTACAAATGTTTTGGCGACTTTAATGCGTTGCTTAATCATAAATGTCAGTGTGTGTTTGTGTGTGTGTGTGTGTGTGTGTCGGTGTGGATTTAATATTAGTCAACGTGTGTCTCTGGGCATGTGCATGAAGTGATTCAAAATTGGTTTCACATCAAACATAAACAAAAGCTTTGGCCGTGTCCCCCAACTAAATGAATGAACAATATCATCCCGTAATTTCTACTGGCTGAATTTAACGCCAATGTTGTTGACGCGCGACTGCATGTGCTTCAGCACATCCTGCGAGAAGTCCTCGATGGTGGTGAAGCGACTCTTTTGGAAGCTATAGATGTCGGCCAGAAAGGCGAGCAATTGCTCCCGAAAATAGTGGCAAATGTCACGCAGATTCTCGTTGGGTCCGAAAAAGCCCCACGCCATCAGCGGCGATATCTGCTCTGATATTACATAAAAGTGCGCCATAAACCCATTTGGAAATTTGAGCATACGCTTCTTGGCCTTCAGCACCGACCACACGGCCGTCGTGAGCGCCTAAAAGAGAGAAATATAAACAATTTCGTCAAAATGAGTGTGAGCAAGATAGAAGCAGTTAGGAATGTGTGAAGAGCCTCCACTTTAGGCATAATTTTGAGCCTTATTATGAGCTTCTGAAGCGTAACAAATACATACATACGTCTATTGCTGTTATTAACAGTTACATAACTTGGTTTTTGGAATCTTTGCGAGTCTGTTTTTGATATTATTGCATTTCAGGGGTGGACTGCAAAATGCATACAAATTTTCCTTATTTTGGAAAAATATACTTTTTTGAAGCTTGTGAGGGGAAGTGCTCGATCTTTAGGAGGAGGTTATCCGCAAACTTTCACCGGCAATCTACAGTGGGCGTATGTAGGATAACAAGGTCGCAACCGTTGGAAAAGTTTATCAGCAATCTACAGAGAAAATGTTTTGGTTTATCTTTTAAATTGTTGAAAATATTCACCTTTTATCGATTTGCAACTTAAGGTGTAGCGGTGTGTAGCGGGCGTAAAAAAAATCTTAACTTTTTATCTGAAGCAGATAGCGACAAGTCTTTAAGTTTAACAGCTGCAAAACAAAATTGCGTTCATTGCAATAAGACTGCATTTCTCGTACCACGTCTTTAAATTGCATTAACCAGATGTTAAATTAAATGTTAATTTAAGTTCTGCCTTTTTTTTCAGTGTCAACTGTCACTGCTAAAATCTCACTAATGTTTGCCTACTACTCTCTACTTTGTTATAATATATAATTATAATCTGTTTGAAGTGACATTTCATCAAATTGCTTTTTTTCAAGTATCCTACCGTCTCTTTGAAGCCATTGGAAAGCCAACGATTTTGGACAACAGCTGTGACGCTGGCTGGTGGCGCATCCAAATCCCGGAACGAGTCCAGTATGATGAAGTCAAGGCAAATGTCGTAGAACGTCATTGCCTTGACGTTGCGCTGCTCCAATTCAAGCTGGATGCACGGCCAGTTGCTGGGCTCTTGCAGAAAATTAACCATATCCTCGTAACCGACTAGGAACTCTTTTGTGTCCTTATCGCCCAGGCATAGCAAATCGGTCAGTATTTGCCTGCCCGCATCGCAAATCCATTGGCCAACGGCCTGATCTTTGAATAGATATTGAAAGGCGAGTCGAACGCAATGGAGCTTGGCTAAATACTCGGTATCGCTGCTACAGTGCATAAGCTCAGCGCGTATCGTACGACACGGTACTGTATACTCGTCGTGGTGCTTGAGCGCGGTCTGAAACAGCGGATACTCCTCGTACGCCGTATCAATAAAGCCGTCAAACTCGCGCAGATCAGCTACCTGGTCCAGAGCCGAGGCGAAGCTTTCCGCCGAATCGAAGTTGGGATCGGAGCCGGCGCGACTCAGCACGCTGCCTGATTTGCGCGAATGCCGGTCATCGTCCTCGCCGCCGGCGGCCAAAACTCCTTCCTCCTCGGCCTCGTCTATGGAATGTTCCTCGCGGAAAAGCACTGAACGTTGATCGAGGAAGAGAAGTTCGCTCTGCTCCTGCAACGTATACGACATTTCCAGCAAATTCTGTATCTCACGGCAAAATTCCGAGTCCTCGGCCGTTGTCAGCGAGGCTGGGACACCGCCGGGCGAATAATGTGCTGCCAGCGCATCTTCCCAGAAGTTAATTACTGTGTCCAGCGCCTCCATGCCCATCACGCCCAGCTGCTGGGCCGTTAGCTGCGAGACCACGCCACCACCATGCTGATTCGCATGCTGATTTTGTGCGCCTGGGCCGATAAAGCCCGATGCCAAGGACAGTCGATCCGAGAAGGCGATCGTGGACCCGACGGGGCTGCCTGACCGAGCCGATGCCTTTGAGCCAGCCACTGATGTCAAATCGTTGGGACTGCGCATACTGTTTCTCGTGCGCCGTCCAGTGTATTTGCGCGGTCGTCGCAGCGGACGCGGCGGCTTCCGGCGCCGCAGGAATCGCGATAGAACGCTCATTAGCGCTACGCCGGCTGTCAGGGAGAAGAGTACCACCTGCAATAGAATATCGATGGATGTAATGCCTGACCATTAAAAACACACTCTCTGAACTGACCTTTGTTGTGGTGGTGACCCGGAACGGCAGGCTGCTCCATCCAGCGGGCGTCAGGCGATTCATGCCTCAGTCCGCCGTGTTATAATTGGGAATTGTGCGTGCTTTGAGGTTAGACTCCTCTGGCCCAGTTACGCGCGCAACTTTGAAGTCGCGTGCACATGGGCCTGGACACTGTGGGATCGCGCGTTGGTTTCCCCGTTGTTGCTGTTGTTGTTCTATACGTTGACCCTTTAGAACGCCACTCTGTAATTGTTGCTTGAGCACTGCGCTGACTACGCACAATTGCGTGAATATGTTTTAATAACAACACCGCTTGTAATAGAGAGTCAGGCGAGACTTTCACTTTCTCGTTCAAAACAACAATTGCATCATATTCGAAGGTTTGGCCTACAAATATGTGAATAGCGGCGAACTGCCTGCAGTTGTTTTTAGTAAACCGCATATCGATATTCGCTTATCGATACGCCGATAGGTGCTCTAACATCTAATTCATTGCTGTTATAAGAAGAGCTGAAAATTCAAATTTCATTATTGTTTAGTTTCTACTAGGGTAGCGTCCACTTCCGCCGACAAAAAATGTGAGTCCAAAAACCACGTAAATCTCAAATCACAAGTTAACAGGGAGGGGAAATAATAGCGTTCGAACTGAACCAGGGCTCTGCCAACTCGTTTTAATAATGTTTAGTATTTTTCGAAGCTGTTAACACAATTTTGATGCTGTTAACGTTTTCAAATAAAAAAATTTTATATTATGTAATAGTTTGGATCTTGCAGTTGTGATGTTGCAACTGTTGAAAGACAATAGTGGACATGTATGCGTAAGAACACACACATTTACAAGAGGAAAATAAATTGGTGGTCATCGAGGAAGTGGCTAAGGATATGTCAGCCACCACAAAAATATTAAAGATTTCCGCAAAGGTCTCAAAATCCATTGGAAATACTAATAAATAAATAAAAGTGATTTTTTTTAATTTTAACATAATATTTGCCAATGGCAAGGCGCTTCCCAACCAAATTATATTCTTTGACTGCTCTTTTTTTATTGTTTTCAGATTTTATTCCAAACAAAGCTCTAAAGTTTGTAGGCATGTGTGTATTTTAATACTGTACTATGACGGCGCTATTAAATTTACACATTTAATGCAAACCTCGATGTTTACAGAAGCCCAGACCCTTGAAGTATATTCTACAATTAAAGCACTGAAAACATACCTTTTTCAATTGCCTGCACAACGGTCATATTTTCGCTTGAAAATGCTAAATCCATTTAACTATCAATTTATAAATGGAGGAATTTTTTCGACATTTCATGAACGATGAAACCGAAAGCTTGATAGTGGAAAACGGCCATCATACTATACATTTAATTTTAGAACTACAATAAAATTTTATAACTGCTAGTTTTCAAAATGATTTGTTTTTGGTTTATAGCCTACCTATGTATGTATCTATCTATCTAGCAAACAACTGTACTCATCACTAAAACCTATCGAAGTCTACTCACTCTGCACTGTTAGCCAGAAAAGCCTCGATTACATCGGACCTTCCTTTTTAGATTAAAAAATTTAATTTTAAATCGATATTTTTACACAGCGATGTCAGCGTAGTAATGCTGCATTTGTGTACGTGACGGTATGCCCCTTGATATAAAACTAGGCGCGTAATTTAAATTTGTTTAGCTATGACAGGCAATAAATAAATTAGAGAATGAAGTTTGAAATTATTATTTGGCAAAGTGAGACAAATTACTGAAATGTAGTGTATGATATGTAGATTAATAACTGCATAGACAATATGCCATAAACATAAATTATAACCATAAAAGAATGATAAAGCAATTGGCAGAATTATCATTGACTGCGTTAAACGTCACCATTGCTGGCGCTGCGGCTGCCGCTCTGCCAGCGTCAAAGTCAGCGTCAATGTCTCTGGCTTAGAGCAGACGCCTGTCAGTCGAACTTTAACTGCGCTTGCTAACGGACGCGTTTTTCTCTCCGGCACCGTCTTACTGTCTCTCACGCTCTATCCGGCCAAACTCGCATCGCTCAAAAAAGTAAGAAGCAGCGACTAAATTTCAAGACGCTTCCTTAATGCATAAACTACTGTTGTTGTTGCGGTTGTGCCGTTCTCATTCCCATTGCCATTGTGGCTTTATGGCCTCAGTGCGTGTGCGGTGCGTGCTAATTAACCCGCCCAATATATAGGCGCTAAGAGAAATTTTTTTGTTGATTTTTTGAAGCCCAAGAACTTTGATAGTGTTTGTTTTTTTATTGTTTTTTTTTTTCTTTTTTTTTGCTGTAGAAAGTTTATGTAGAAATTGAAGACCGACATGAGCGTATGTTGAATTAAAAGCTGATTGTATTTTATGCAAAATCCTTTTGCAGTTGTCGCCATCGTTGCCGCAGGAACAGCAGCATCATTAAGAGAGAGCATTACAGAGCAGGTAATTTTTATTGGTAAAAAAAATAAAAATAATAACAACAAATATTTACAAAACTAACTCGGCTTTGCTGACGCTTGTGCACGTGCACATCGAAGATCAAGGCTAACAGCATCTCAAAGCAGCGGCAGATGCACAGACAGTGGCAAGGCCGTCGTCTACGTTGCCACTGCCACAGCGACTGCCAAGGTCAAGGTCAATGCAAGCGACGTCGACAACAATTGCATGCAGTTTATTGTTGTTATATAAACGAGAGTTAGCCAGCCACCCACCCACAAACACACACGAGTATAAATATTTACATATACATACATATACACACGGATATCTATTATATATATAGATATATATCTACTAACCCAGTAAGCAACTGCGCAGGTCTCTGCCGACGTCACTCTCTCCGCGTCATGTCCTTTCTGCTCTGCTTTCTCTGCATGACGACGCTAACGCAGACGCTTCCGTCATGGTCGTCGCCGCAGTCGCAGCATTGAACTTGACAGCAGTTTTCAATGCGACCTCGAGACTTGCGAAGAGCGAGAGCGAGAGCAAGAGAGAGAGAGAGAGAGAGAGAGAGAGAGAGAGAGAGGGAGAGAGAGAGGGAGAGGGGAGGGAGAGATAGCGCAGTGGAAATACAGAAACAGTAAGAAGGTTAGTGGGTTAACGTTGTATCTGGGTCTGGGGCCTGCTCTGTGCAACGACTCTTTCTCCTACGATATGTCTGTGTCGTGTTTTAACGCTGACTGCGGCCGGATTTCAAGAAACTCGTTATCAAGTGCTCATGAGCTCTTGATCGTCTCGACGCTTGCTTTTGGCTTTTCTTTTATGGCGCGCACCATCTGCCATCCCATGTCCAAATTGTATCAACTTATTCCATTGCATTTCTTGGCTACATGCTGCGGGCTGCTGCTCAGCGGCTGCGCTTTCAATTTTGAGTACTTTCCATATAGCTAAGCAACAAAAACAATGCAATTGACTCAAAACCAATCTCATTTGCCCACATACAAATTTGCTTTCGGCACTTAAGTGGCACAAGTGAAATTGCACGGCCCTTTTGGGTGGCTCCAAGCCGCAAAACAAGTCTCAGTGCATTGGTTGTGTTAGGTTCTTCCTCACATCAATTACCGGACCAAATCTCTCAAGATGGTGCTACACGAGTGCATCAACCACAAATAATCGTGTGCAACAAAATTTATCAAATTAAAATGTTTATAAACTGGTTGAAATACTTGTATAGCCAAATTAATAATAACCCGTTTCACATGTGCCTGCATGCAAAGTGTAAAATGAGAAATCCTATTTCCATAACGTTTTTTTTTTGTATTTTTATACTCGTTCACGAAGTGAAAAGAGTATATTGGGTTTGTGCAATGTCCGTCGGTCCGTCGGTCCGTCTGTCCGTATGAACGCAATTATTTTCGCCGCTATTAAGGCTAGAGACTTGAAATTTTGGATGTATACTCGTGTGTACCCGAGTCAGATAAAGTGTTAAGGATTTTGGGATGCGCCCACTGGGGGCGTGGCAAACCGATAACAACTAAAATCGCAAATCGATAAAGTCCACAATTTTAAAG
>SCDY01002598.1:0-11149 GCA_004143825.1 Drosophila micromelanica | reverse complement strand
GTCGGAGATGCTTCCTTCTGCCTGTTACATACATTTGCACAAAACCATTATACCCTTTTTTACCCATTTTCAATGGGTTCAGGGTATAAAAATTAAATAAAAATGCGCTGGCAGTAATACGCGTACGGTGCCTGCAGTGCATCCTAAAGGAACTCTTGCTGATTTTGATGTTGGTAAATTTTTGTGCATTTATCATTCGGCCACCTGCCTTACCCGACCCCCCCTCCCACGACGTGCGCCCATTGCGATTCACACCATAGACATACCTCTCGTTTATTTTTTCGTACATTTTGATTTTCACGAATTACGTTTATTGCTGCATAGTCAGAAGTAAAGAGGAGCACAGAAAAGAGAAGAAATCTTTGGAAAATTGAAAAATACTCCAAGTTCACTTGGCATTCGCTTTGCAAACAACAGCACACGAAATTGTCGATACGTTTGAAAACAGAACTGTACAGGAGAACATTGAATTGATGATGAATTGATTTATGTTTTACCGTTTTGTGTTTTTTTTTTTTTGTGCTTTACAACACTTTTTCCATTTCCGTTGTGATTTCTACTTCGTCTTCATTTTTTTCTGGTACTATCGGCTTAAATAGCGATGCAATGATTGCGAGTTGCATTGCTGGTAAAATTATATGAAACCGGATTCCATCAATAAGCCAAATTCGTTTACTTTTGAACACAATTCAAGAATGTTGCACTTGCAAAAATTAAGTTTGTTTTTGTTGCTTAAATAAGCCGAATTAAATCCGATAAATGGATGTGATTCGTGATGATAACATGTCACTCTTTCAGAGCATTTAAGTATAAGTTTTTAAGTTTAGTTTATTAATCATGCCATGGAAACAGTAATAGGCGCGCAATGTAAGTGAAGTTGTACGAACTAAAAATCAGGTTTTTTTTGCTGTATGACTTTTAAAATATTCAACTAATTCAAGCGTTAGAATTAAATTTTCGGTAAGATTATTTCAATTGTTTTTTAAGAAATTCATTTCTGATCAATTCTTTCGATATCAATTTAATAACCTTATCAATAAATCGTATTTTATATTACATTGGCTAACCAAAGAAAGTGAAAGAACGCATTAAATAAATTCCTAGTAGAAATTTGCATTGCAAATCGATGTAAACAGAGGTAGTAGAACTTATGTAAATGTTAATTACGCAGCAAATAGTTAATTGAAAATGTCAAGCACATCAAGAGTCAAAGCGAGTTTTATTTCTGAATAAAGCAGGTAAAACGATTTTGATTGCCTTTTATTCTGGGTAAGCGTTAACTATGCCAGTTTTAAATCAACAACAGTGCCCAAGAGCGAGCCGGTGGTGTTTTTTTTAAGCGCTGTTATTAGCGACACACGAGCTTATCGCTGTGTTTGCCCAACGTTTCACGGTAATTCTCGTTCTAGTCTATCAGCGAGCGTCAGTCGAGGGGGTAAAATCCCGTATGATAATCGGTGAGATTTCCCACAGTCTGTTGATAGCGCAATCGCTTCTAATGTTCGCTTGTATAAAAGCGCATTGCTCGGAGCTCAACGGCATCAGTTCAGCTTTAGTTCCACAACGCGTACTAATCAACTAACTAAAGAATATGAAATTCCTATCGGTTGCATTTTTGCTGGGTCTGTTGGCGCTGGCTAGTGGTAAGTTTGGTCAACAAAAAACGATACAAAGTAAATGCTAATCTTGTAACGATTCTTTATTTTTACAGCCACGCCCCTGAATCCTGGCAATGTGATCATCAATGGCGATTGCCGAACGTGCAATGTACATGGCGGCAAATGAGCATCTAAAAATAATCTACTTACTAATAACCAAATGGATTACTGCAACAATATCTTCAAAATCAACAATATTGATATCTAACCATAATGTCAAATGAATAGCTATTGCAAAATATACAAATACTCAACTTGATAACTTAAAATTTATAATCAATCAAAGTTCAATTCATTGGAAATAGTTTTCAAATTTATTTGAATTTAAATAAAATGTGTCTTTAAACGTATATAAATAACGAATATTTTTTAAAAAATATTTTTATTCGTCTTCTTATTTGTTAACTAAATATCTAGCTAAGTTTAAGATTTCATTTTCCAAAAGCTCTCATTACTTGGCCCAATACACAAGAATGCCCAATTAGATTGCTGCAGATTTTCAATTAATGCTATACTCAGAATCCTACGTATTTTATTATATAAATTAACACTCACATTTCTGTTCTCGCTTTTCTCTTGAACCGTTAAACCACTGAGAATGTCTGAGCTCTTTATTCACTTCAATTTTGCTTATTTTCAGTATCTTATCTTAAGTTTTCCACTGCCTTGACCCCAATACTGCGATAAACAACAGATACAATTGATATAAATACGTGATGGACTTCCATATCAAGTGCAAATTAATTATTCCAGATTTTTACATATGAAATTGTAAAGCTTTACATTTTATACACTTCTATTGGGTCCCATTGAGTACTTCTATTTCAAAGCTAACGTTATAAAATAAAGCATGTAGTATAATGGAATGTTGAACAAAATATCATACCTCCACATCATTATATTTATAATTAGTTATCAATCAAAAGTTGGGATTTTTCATACAACAAGTAAACTGCAGAAATATAGCGCAAGGGTATTAAATAGTCGACATCCCGACAATAAAGATTCGTTCTTGATATAATTGCATTCAGCTCTTCGCATTAAAATTGTTATTAACAAGTTTAATTGGAATTGCAGTGTCAGGGCATGACCGCCAAACAATATTCGATTGTCAACATATTTTTCTGAGCTGCCCAGAAGAGTATAGCATTTTTTCCCGATAATTTTCCGCGCTGATTTTCCGTCGCATTTCATATAAACCGGGACAATAATTTCATATCAAACAGCCGTTGGCGCTGTTGAGGATTTCCACATCATTGTCGTTGTTGTTGTAATTGTGTTTTATTGTCTGGATTAAACAACATAATGCGCACTTATTATGCACATAACTGTAATGTCAATGAAGAGCTACACTTACCAAACCCGATTCTATAAGTGTTGTTGTCATTTATGGATTTTTTTTTAATATTTTCTTCTCATATATAATTAATTTGCGCTGATTTATTAGCCTTTTTGTTGCTGAATGAATGCGGAAAATGTGTCGCATACTTTTCAAGTGCTCTCCCACACATCTTTGCCGAGTTGTGGGCCATTAATACGATATGTTTTAAATATGTCGTTTTAAATATTATTCATTAAATAAATGAAATTGTATTTCATTATTTGCTGCTTGACAATTTGCTTACTGAAATGGAACTTATTTAAGTGCACATAAATTTTAATTTGTTTTTTTGTGGAAACGTCACGTCCATTCTCTGATTCACAAAATGAATACGTTGATCAATAGAGTTGTTGATCGTCGCAACTCCTAAAAGTTTTGGCTGAGAAGTATAAATGTATAAATGATCTGCCATTGCGGAGAGGTAATGGGAGTCCAATCTACTAAAACCCTCTCTTACCACGGGCCTATCTCCACTTCAAAGTTCCTTGGTCTAAACCCATATTGTCTCGGTGAGAGTCCACCTGAGTTTTCTATCGCGGGTTTGACGATAACTTTTCCCGCCATATTTAACATGAAAAATGGCCGATAAGCTGAGGCTGAGGCCTCAGTTAACCTTTGCCCTTATTTATACTTTTAATATTTTAAATATTTTCACTATTATTGAAAACAGTTATTACCTCTTCTGAGCTCTTTTCGTTTTTCCATCAAAAATCAAATATAAAATATAATTATATTTACCTGAAAATATGAGGAAAAGTTTTATGTTAATAAGCCTGTTGTAATATGTTTTATTTTAAACTTAAACTAACAAACAAATTGATTGTCAAGGACTTTAACATTATTGTAGTAAGTCAATAATTCAATTATATATATAATTTTAAAAAAATGTTGGTCTTATTAACTGGAGTCAATCATTAATTCAAATATATAATTACCATTGGTAGGATGTAAAAACCCAAACACGTATTTGTTTTTCGATTCAAAAATATGGATTTATGTCACACAGCGTGAAGCATCATCAAATGCATTTCAGTCGGGGCGCACAAGCAACGAAATTTTCTTTTCAGATTGCCACAAACAGAACCGCAAAAGGGTTTACCATAAGTGAGTTTTGCACACTGCCGCGCCTTTCATCCATTTCCGCCATGCCGAATGCCACTACGAAAATTCCCAAATTTCAATAGTAAAAGAAGCCCAATGCGCATAATTTAAGTGCGGATGCAACCCCTGGAGCTCTAGAGGGAAGAGGCAAGTATTCGCCAGGAACAGGAGTTGCAGGACTTCCACAGCGATTGCATTTCATTTTAGTTGCGGCCCGGCAAAAAAAAAGAAAAAGAAAGAAAAAACAACCAATGCCTGCAAACAAAATGGCGGCGGCACAGCAGGCGCTGCCATGCCAAAAATGTGCCAAAATGTCAGTAGGAAAAGGGCAGCTAGAGCGAGAGGCCGTAAGACAGGAAGAGAGCGAGTGTGAGTGAGCAAGAGTATGAAGCAAAGCATAAATTTCATTTTAGCCACGTCGCTTGTCCATTCCTTTGCTGCATTTCACGTTGTGCTTTATCGCATAATCTCGACAGCGCTCTGGCAACTGGCGCACATTTTTTATGGCCTGATGATGATGTTAATGATGTACGCGGCAACGAGAGTTTTGCTGATCCTGATGCTGATGCTGCAGCAGCAACAGCCGCGGCAAACAGACTTTGATGGTGCAAGCAATTTGCGATGCAATTGTTTATATGACGTCGCCAAAAACGTCAAAGGCACCGACAAGCGGCCGAGCGCGCGCATATTGGTAAGCAAATTTTTGCTGCACTAATTATGATTATGCCGAAAAGCTTAAAAGGCGGTCCAAGCGCCAGTCAAAGGCTCGAAAAATGCTGTCAACTGCAGCCAGGCAAAAGCAGTCACAAACTCTCTCTGTCCCTCTCTCTCTCTTTCTTTCCTTCTCTTTCTTTTGCTTTTACTAAGGCGCAGAGGCTCTTTTAAATGGCGTCGCGTCGCCATTTTGTGTTTAGAATTACAATGGCGCACGCGAAAGCGTTTTGCGGCAGTTTTGACGTTGACGCTGGAGACGCGCTGTTGTGCTGCATATGCTGCCTTATCCCCATTGCCTCGTTGTCTGTTCTGTGCACTTCCGCTTTTGCCTGTCACACAGATGCACACACACACACTGTGTGCGCCATAAAGTATGCAATAACATTTTATTGTAACAACTCGTTAAACGTAACAAAACAAAGCAAAAAAAAAAAAAAAGAAACGAAACAAGGAAAGCCAGCGAACAGTAAAGTGAGCAAAATGGAGGACGCAAAAAGGCACTCGCACAACACCCTAACCCCAATCCTTATCCTCCAATTGCCCATCCCCTTGCCAACTGCCATTGGCAGTCCCTGTTTAGCATAAAATTTACTGCACCACGAACATTTGACGTTTACGTTGCCGTATGCCCCGTAAATCCTACTAATCAAATTTATTACCCACACACACATACACACACACACACACACGTACCGGCCACAAGCTCATTCCTTCTCTTTGTGCGCAACTAAACCAAACCAAGCTGAACCAAGTCGAAGCCCGTGCCGCCCCCACCCCGCAGCATAGCTCAACGTGCTTTCCCTCACCTCTACACACCTGAACTGAACTGTACCGCTTTGCAGCGCAGAACTGACAGAGTCAGTCCGCTTTTGCTGGCGGCCAACTTATCCCAGCTGGACAACTGAACAGCTGGCCACTTCAAATGCCCGGCAATATGCATATTAAATTTAATTAGAGCGACGGTAAACATAAATTCTGCCACTGGAGTACAACGCTTGACGTTCACTGCCTGCAATGCAATGGACAATAATAACAACAACAACAACAAGAACAGCAGCAGCAACAAGAAGAGAAAGGTATAAAGAGAGTGGTGTCTGGCACCTTTTCATTTAAGCAGGCAGCCGGTTGCGTCCTGCTGCGCCAGTTCCACCTTTGCCACTGGCTGGGCCCTTGCCTGAAGTGTTCAACTGGAGATGAGTTGGGTTATTTTGCGTTAAAAAGTTATGACTGTCTATCAAAAGTATAAGAAGAATATTTGAAGCCTACTTTACGAGCGGGCTACCTAAAATTATGATTCTTGTTTAATATAAATGCATTTTTAATGAGTTTTTAAAAGTGTCCTGCTGCCAAAAAATTATGATACCTATTTAATGAAAGTATTTTTACACTATTGTAATGACGGCTGGGTAACAATAAGTATTGCAGCATACTTAGACCTTCAATTCAAATGCATACTTTGTTATATATGCATTAATTAAGATTACTTATTACTTTATTTTTAAAGGTGTTTTAAAATGTTGCATCAACTTATAAAAATAGACTTCAATTTTCATCATTCCACATCCACCACAGATTTGAAGTGCAAAATCGGCTAAATTCTTTAGAATACCCTATTTGGAGATTATCCATTAAAAACTTACGTAAATTATTTAAAGTAATTTGTGTAACTTTTTAATTTAGTTTCAGATATGGAGTATCCCTCATAATGATGACCAACTGCAAATTGTTACGATAGCTCAGAGAACTCCGCCAACATACCCTACCCTATCCCATTAAACAATAAACAATCAAATTAAATGTGCATATTGTTGCTATGATAAAACTCTACTCCCCACGCAGCCAAGAAATGATGTTAATGAAATTAATGCCAAGTTATAGTCAACTTTTGAGGAGCTGACTTACCTTGCGGATTATGTTTAACTTTTGTTGGAGTATCGAAACTTTTACCACGCCAAACAAATGCGCCCTGTGGGCTGGGGCCTTACTGTTTTTTATGAACTCTTCAGAAACAGCCACTTTAGAGTGGCCACTAAAAGTGTGGCTAAAAGGTTGTTTGGTCCAATACACAAAAACAAAAACAACGGCATCTAATTTGGGTAAAAATATAATTTTTTAATCCGTACAAGTTTGCTTTTTTGACATGGGAGCCTGGTGTACCTTTTCTGGCCGCAAATCGAAATGGGACACGAAATGACAACGACCTTTCATAACCTTAAAATGAGCACGCAGTTTAGCATTCACTCTAAATAACAATTTAATTATGAATATCCAGTGTACGACGACAATGTGCCAGTCAAATTCAAGGACAAATAATGGCATCAGCTTTTCGCCTACCCAAGCAAGGAAGTGTGTGTGTGTGTGTGTGTGTGTGTGTGTATGTGTCCTGTCTGCGCCAGTGGGATAAGCTAAGAGCTCATTAATGTCACATTCATGGAAAGTCCGTAAAAAGCATAAAGTGAGCCCTAAATTCTATCAGAGCACAGCAGCCCAGGGACCCCAAACGCTCACATACCATTTTAATAGAGTGCACACAATAACCACACACACACACACACAAACAACAGACCCACGCACAGTGTGTGCTTTATTTGAGGTAATTAACAAAAATCCCCAAAAGCGGCAGTAAAATAATCAAAATTAGCCAAATATGCCATTACCGTTGGGATCATGGCTTTGAGGGCCGAATTATTTTATATTTTCGCCACAAACAAATTTTTGCCAACAATTTATTTTAGTGCCGGATTTTAGCAGTCTTTGATACGGCTTTGAAATACACATTATACGGAAGTTATGAGTTTTCTGATGACGCAAGGCCAATATTTTAAGTCAAATCTACCATATTTAAAATGTATACCTGATGTAAAATTCATTTATAATATTAACTGAACATATGTGAAGTGAAACAAATTTACAACCGCAACTTACTTGTATATATACAGCATACATTTTCATTTGCATTTAAATTGAATAAGCATTTTTTCACACTTTTCATTTTCGATAATTTCAGATTTATTTGTATTACCCGATAAATCTGTTGCAGCGCTAATTTTTCGGTCGGCGCTCCCCCTAATTTATCAACCATTTGAAACAATTTACAGGTCCAAAGCACAAATTTGAAGCGTTTTTCCCTAATTAAGTTGAATTTGTATGCTTCAATGTCCAGCATTTGGGTTGTAATTATTGTCAACAAACACACGATTTTATCTAAATCAATTTAATGAATGCCCACTGCATATTCCAAAATGCAGGCGCTACGAAACACGTCCCGCATGTGCAATCCAGCGTACACAGCTAAAAATACACATAAACTCCCCTAAAAACAAACACGTGCACAAGGGGGAGTGAAAGCAGACAGAAAGAGAGAGGGAGAGGGACAGAGAACGAAACGAGATAGATAGACTGAGATACAGATGGAGATAAAAGAAACAGAAACTCAAATTAAATTAAAATCTTTCAGTTTCAATTACGAGTTTTTGTGCCACTTCAATTCCAACGTACAAAACACAAATTGCATTCAAAATGCATTAAAAGCAATTTGCACGAAAATTTGCATAAAAGTAAACGATGAGGAGCGAGACAGAGATAGAGATAAAGGCGAAAGAGAAGGCTAAATGGGGAAATTGAATTGGTGGAAAGCAACAAAATTATACGCTATCAATTATAATGGCAATGACAAAATGCAAAGGCAACAAACAGCATTGCACACCAAGGTGAAGATGAAGAGTTGCAAATGAAGCCCGATGGGTTAGAGAGCGGCACAAAGTGTAAGAGTGGGGGATTCCCCCCAGAGACGGCTGCAACTCAGACAAATTGCACGTTGCATTGAAAATGCGCGTATGTGTTTTTGGTAAGCATACACAAATTAAACCGTGCAAAGCGGGTTAAACAGTAAGCCAAATACCCTATACTTTAAATTTGAAAGTAATGTATTGTTGTAATTATTTGTATAAATACAATTTAAGAATAAAATATATATATTATGGTAAATTTACACAAATTTACTGCTTGCATGACATCTGGCAAACATTAAGATGTGCTAATAAAATGTAAATAAATTAATAAACTATTTAATATGTTTTTATTAATTTCAAGACAACATTTTAGATCATGTTTTCCAAAACAAACATATATTTGTGAATTATATAAATTATTTTAATATTCAAAGCCTATACACAATTTAATAAACCCAAATTGTAGAGCATAGAAAATTGCATATGCATAGACAAACAAGAAACGGCAGACAGATTGCAGTTGCAGTCAGCAGGCGCCTGGCACGCCGTCGTCGCCACCACCGGAGACAGTCTCCCTTTTTGCTGGGCAAACTGGCAACGACGATGTTGAAGGTGTTTGGATTTTCAGTAATGTGTTGCATGGACGCTTTACGTTGCAGCCAACTCACCGCGCCCTTTCCTTGCGAAAGTAGCTCATACAGCATTGAAATATTGCCTGCTGCATGCAACAAATCAACTACAAACTTCGTTTTGCAATCGTCGCAACAGTGGTGGCCAAATTGGTTACAATGCAGCAAATGCCTCGCATTACGGCTTTAATATCAGGTGAAGAGACAAACTATCGATTGCTCTTTAAATTCAACTTACGGATTTGTAGCAAGAATGAATATACAAAGAATCCTTTAACAAACTTGAATTTAATTTTAATTAATTTTAATTAATCAGTAATTAATGTAATAAATAATTATATTTAAATTAAAATTAGTTAACAACATTTTTTATGTTAATTTATTTACTGATATAAAAACTTAAAGTTTCTTATGTCTTATCTAAGAATTTACTCAAGACACAATCTTCAGTTAATTCTTACAAGGCCTTTAATAAGAAAAACATAATTATTTGCTCTTTCCTTAAATCATATAATTTCATACCTTAAATTTCAGACAGAATAATCGGTTAATTGGAGCGTGAAATTAGCAATTTTCTTGAATTGCTGTGGAAAATTGATTGTTTCAGGCGAAACGAAAGATGAGTTGTTTGCTTAAGCTAAGAATCGAGTAGTAAACGAAAAAATAAAACTTTTTCGCTCCAGTTTGGTGAAAGCACAGTTTAGAGAAGTTTAAAGCAAAAAATTAAATTGGAATAGTTTGTAGAATCTAGAAATGCGCTTCAATCGATTATCAAATCAACTCTGGGGCATTCATGCATAATTTGCGAAATGTTTTTGAGTGAGTTCACAAAAATGACAGAAAAGAAATTTGTATTTTGCGATTCATCCACATAAATCTAAATGCATTTTTTCATTATTTTAAAAGCGGATTACAAAACATTTTCTATGATGTGACTGTGTGTGTTTGGGCGTTGTTCCTATACAATTGCCCATCGGGCTTGCCGTTACATAAAAAATAAAAGAAAAAACTTGAAAATGCCTGCCAGCGCGATATTGAATTAAAAAATAAAGCGAACGCCACCCCACCAACTAAATCAGCCTGAACATGTGGGTTGGAACGATGGGCATACAGTTAGAGATAGAGCGCATGCTTATATGACGAGTTTATGTACCCTCTTTTGCGCCCCCAACGAAAAATGCAACTCAGCAAACAAAATACAACTTTTTGTTGCTAAGTATTATGTATTTCATTTTGGCATTGCCGCAAACACTCCAAATGCATTTGCCCCATTCCTATATGCTCGACGTTTCTATAGGACCATGTGGATCTGGAGCTGAAGCTGAGACTGGTATAGAAATGCCATTGTATGTATGTGTGTGTGTGTATTTGTGTGTTGCCTGGGGGAGTGGGGGTAGCTCTGCCGGAAGCGTGGATTTTTAATGTACGCGAGCTGCTTGAGAGTTGCCTTCGCCAATGCGAATTTAGACACATGTTTCTCGCCGTTGCCACTCCCATTTGTTTCCTGCCATGAGGGGGGTAACTGAATGGGATGGGGCGGCTGGGCGTGCTCCACATATCAAACGTCAACATTACCAGAGCTCTGCCGTGTACTATTCATGTAAACGAGTTTTATTGCAATCTTTATGCATTCTGTTTTGTTATTTTTTTTTTTTTTTGGTTCTTTTTGTTTGTTTTTTTGTTTGGCTGTCTCTGTATCTTGTCTACAAATTAAAACAAACTGCTTGCAAAAATGTAAAATAAACAAGTAAGATTGCTCTAGTCGGGACCTCCCGACTAGGAGATACCCTGAACCCAGCATTTAACACATACACACGAACTCTCGGCACTTAATGTGTATTGAGATAGTTAAAAATAAAAAAAAATTAATTCGCAATTAACAACGAAAAATGAAATGCACCACGGCTTGACCGTGAATCGAACCTGCGACCCTCT
>SCDY01002597.1:0-11158 GCA_004143825.1 Drosophila micromelanica | reverse complement strand
TTTTATTTTTTTTATTTTTTTTTTTTTTTTTTTTTTTTTTTTTTTTTTTTTTTTTTTTTTTTTTTTTTTTTTTTTTTGGTTTTTTGTTGGTTTTATTCATAAGATATAATTATAAAAATGGAATAATAAGTAGGCATAATAATATAATGTAATATAATATAATAAGTTTCTTGGTTTCTTTACGTTTCTTTTGCACATACAATATTGAATATACTTTGGTATTTTTTGTTTTCTTTTAAGTTAGACGACGACGAAAAAAATAAGATTTAAACGATTACATATATATAATAATAATGGTTATAAGTATGTATGATGTATGCATGATGTATGATGTATTAATGTATATTGTTCTTTTTGTTGTTCTTGTTGTTGTTGCGTTTAAAAAACTGACCACAAATCAGTCGATCAGTCGATCGAATTGAACGCGGCTCTTCGGGGGGTATTGTTCAAATCAATGCGAATCGAATCGAGTCAAATTGAATAGAAGCATTTTAAGTACATATTATAACATTAGGTTTAGTGAATGCAATTCATATAATATAATTAATTGATTAATTAAGTTTTGCATAACGAACACAATACAAATACAATATAGCAATTAAAGCAGCACATATAGGCTTGGTTATACTATATGTACCTAGGTATTCTGAATAAATTGTATTTAAAAATTAGCATTTTCTTTATATGAGTTTATTTTAATTATATTTCGTCATATTCTTTCATTCTTTCTTTTTTTTGCTTGGTTTTTCTTTTATTTCCTTAGTGAAATGAATAAACATTAAATAATTTAGTTACGTAATTTTAATATTCAATTTAATTTAATTTAAAAAAAAATTAATTATCTTTTAGTATTTTATTAAATGTGTCTTCAGCATTATTACTGTGATGTATTTCGCTTAGTCCATCTATAGACATTTGTCTCTTGTTCTTGTTTTTTTTGTATTTGTTGCCTCTTTTAAGCTTTGTTTTAGGTATTTTTATAGTATTTTTCTGGTATTTTTGTTAGTTGCTTATACAAATTAAAATTTAAAAATTATTTAGTGCTGCGAGCAATTTCTCACGAAGAAAAACAGAATAAATATAAATTTTCGCTAAGATTTCATTAAGTATCATCAATCAATCAATCATAATAATAATTTTGTTTAGCATACAAATCAATATAGTTAAATACACATACATCAATATATATTTGGTATATATGGTATGTGTATTTTAATTATGACTACAACTCGCTGTCAAATGCCATAGTTTTATTTATTTTTTATTAGCTTGTTTTTTTTTTAAATTTTCTTCTTTCATAATCATTTTTCAATTCTATATAAACTGTATCTTTATGCATTTGTTGTCTTGTTTTTGTCTCGATATTTTTAGTGAAAGGGAGAGTTAGCCAAATCAAAAGATACATTCAGTTTGTTGTTCTCAACACAAAACTCGAATAGATAGATAGTTGTTAGTTTGCTTAGAAATTGCCTTAAGTGGTTTTAGTTTTGTTAGTCTTAAAGCTAACCTGCAGCACCCGATTGCCAAGGGTATATCCGTTCAGTGATTGTATGGCCACCACAGCCTCATCGTAGTTGGTCATGGTCACAAAGCCGAATCCCTTGCACTTACTGGTCTGCAGATCCCGTATTACCTTAACCGACTGAACGGCGCCGAACGGTCCGAATAGCTGCCAAAGGACATTCTCCTCGGTTTCGGGTGCCAGATTATAGACGAATATGCACCAGCCGGATCCGGTCATCGCATTTCCCGGCAATATCGAATTGGCCAATAGATCACCAGCCAGCGGTGAGTATCTGTTTGTTTTTGTTTTTGGTTTGGTTTTTGTTTGGTTTCACAATAGATAGTTCACAATAGATTAGTGCACAGATAAAGATGAATTATGCTAGGTATCAATACGAGTAAATACTTGAGGTTGTATTCTTTGTTCAGTTTATGGTACATATATATCGTAATAAAACGTGTCGCACCCTCCTTGAGTAGAACACTTAGGAAACTATAGAACGCTAGGCTGGGTATGTGTTATCGAATTTGATAAATTCTTCTTAATTGTTTTTTTGTGTTTTCTTTTTGTTTATACCCTTGCAGTGGCCATTTTTTGAATATATTATTTTTAATACCCTATATTCATACAACCTTATCCACAGTTGGATTCGTTCAGTTTTAAATCAGACAATTAATTGATATGTATTTTGTATGAAAACCATTCATCTAAAATTATAAAAATTATAAAGTATGCTTCAAAATTTGAACTGACTAATAAGGAATTTAAATATTTTGTTTGAATGAAAATTGTAAAATATTTTATCTGGCCACAAATATTTTCTTGCCAAATCTGCAAAGGTATTTAAATAACGGCAAGCCGCATTTGAATTGATTTAATTGGTTCATAATTTCGTATTTCATGCTTTCATAGTATATATGGTGGCCACCATTACACTGTGCTTCGAAAAAAATATCGTTTTTTATTGCATATTTCTCACAATGCTCTATAGCCCAATTGATTGTTCAGTTAAAAGCACAAGCATGTAATTGTCGCTGGTTTCGTTCAAAAAAAAATTGGAAAAATATATATATGCTTATTTATATATATTTATGAAATCAAAGCAGAATTTTCATAAAAATAAAGGGTAAACAAATATGTTACACAGTGATATTACATAGAGTTTATAAAACTTAAAGTTAATTCAGTTTTTCGATATAAAAAGAAATTAAATAAATAAATATAACAAAACAAAAACAATAAACTGGATACATGCGGTTTAACCGAATCAAATCATTTTTAACACATAAAGCCGACGTGTGAATGCAAATTAATTTCAATATAGAACTAAAATTAATTGGATATGTACTTGAAATCATATAATATCTGGGTATTATGTCGAACAATTACACACAAACATTAAGTCTAAACATTTAGTATAAAAATTGTCTTTTCGGATTTTTGTTTTATTTTTATTTGTATTTAGAAATCAAGAAAGTAAAACAGCAATCAATATATTTGTGTCTGTGTGTGTGTGGGTGTGTTTGAAAAATGAATAAGTCGAAAAATTCACCTTTGTAAACCCTTGTTAATCGCTAACATGGGACTTTTTCCAATGCTAAAAATGATGAGAAATTTGTTTTTGTCAAAGAAAAAAGAAAACCGAAATATGCCACATAAGAGGTAGGTAAATAGAAACAAAGTTATGTAAACGTTATGTTAAATCCATAATAATCAAAATTATAATAATATAACAATACAACCATTGCACAATTTTTGTACGTATGTAGAAATTATATATTAAACAAATAGATGTCTAGTTTTTCTCCACTTTTTTTTTTCTTCTTTTTTCACTTTTTTTATTTTTCTTATTTTAGTTTTCCTTTTATGATGATGAATGCTTTTAGTATTCACACGGACACCCCAATGGTCAGAGAGAAATAGCACTAACAATTATATTCGGACTGTTTTCGACAATATATATCTGTATATCCTATATATATATATAAAGCATAGTATATGCCCCAATTTTTTTGTTTTTCATGAGTTTCGTATTTGATTCTCACCTGATACGTCCGGCGGATGGCAGGGCTCCGGCTAGGCGACGGGTGGCCGCTGCCGCTTGGGGCGTCAAGTAGGCGGTCAGGGGTGGGGCAATCTGGGCCTTAGCGCTATTGCTTGGATTGTTGGCGAATTTAACGGTTATCGGTTCGGCGTAGCCCTTGGGGGTTTTACCGTTTAGCTCCTGGATGGCGCGTTCAGCTTCGTTGCGTTGATCGAAACGTATAAAACCGACACCCTTCGATAGACCTAAACGATATCGATATTAATTATCGTTTATCGATAACAGTTATCGTCCAAGCCATCGCACTTACCAGAAATATTATCACAGAGTATACGAGATGTAATTATTTTGCCAAACGAAGCAAACATCCCCTCCAAGTCTGGTTGTGATAGATTTTTCGGAAGACCCGATACATATAAATTAGCACCCTTTATAGATTCTGAACTTGGACGGGCGTATGATACTTTAATAACTTTATTCTGCAAACGCAAACCGTTCAGGGTGTTCACAGCCTTCTCAGCATCCTCGGCGCGCACATAGTTAACAAATCCATAGCCCAAACTCTGGCCTATTTAAATATGTACATATATATTTATTCAACTGGAAATAGTATTTTTTTCCTGTTTTTTTTTTTGTGATTTGTATACTTACCCTGCTGCAGAGCCGGATTGAGTGCGGTCAATGATGCTGGCAAGACTGAAAAAAAAATGTTTACATTTTAATATTTTATTAAAACGAGTTTAACAGCTAAAATTGTGCATGCTAAATATGACATTTTATTTAAACAACAATAAAAAATACTAAAAAGGCTCTTTGAAAATGAAAAATTTGTACTTTAGTTTTAACTAAACTTATGTTTAAATGAAATTAATTAAGAACAGCAATTTGTAGCCTTTAATTGCTATAAAAAAAATACCAAAAATTTACCATTAAAAAAATGTATAACTCCTAGGTGTATAATTGCATACATGAAATAATACTAATAGTTATTTTAAGTTTTCTGAAAAATGTTTTTTAATTCATTTACAGTTTTTATACATATCAAAATAAGATAAAAGTTTATTGGTCAAAATTAAATCTAATAATTAAAATTAAATTAATAATTGATGCTATGCATACATATATACTATCTATTTAATCTAGTTGAATTGAAATAGAATTTAAAATATTGGTTAATATTTACCCAAATTACCTGAGACTTTATCACGCACCAGTTTGCAACTCTCCAACTCACCAATGCTTGAGAAGAGCGATCGCATCTCCTCTTGCGTCATGGTTTGTGGCAGATAGTTGACTATCAAATTGGTACGCGACTCATCATTGCTCCCATCGACGGAGCCATTGGCGCTCCCGTTCTTCACAATGTCCATGGCGTTGGTCATGGTTTCGTTACTGTTGCTGTTATCGCTGCTGTCGCTGTTAATCGTACTGTTGTTGTTAACAGTAACAGTGTCTGTTACTGTTACCTTTGCTGGTGTTTGCGTTTCGAAAAGTTCGAAAAGTTTCTTTTGGCTACACTCGGTTTTTGTTGTTGCTGTTGTTGTTGTTGTTCTTGTTGTTCTTGTTGTTGGTTGGTTGTGCTTAGTATATAATCTCACTGCTTGTTTGGTTACGCTTAGAATATATGTTCTTATTACTTGGTTTTTTTCTTTTCGTTTAGTATTTTGTTTTTTTTTTTATAAAGAGCTTTGACTGCGCTTTGCACAAGTCCCGTGAAGTTGTTTGTCGCAAGGTTTTGTCTTTTACGTTTTTTTTAATCTCGAAAAGTCGTTATATTTATGACGTTTGTTTTTTTTTTTGGGGGTTTTAGATCAACTACGATCGCAAAAAAAATAGTATTTTATTTATCTTAAGTTCTGTTTTTTTTTTTTTTTTGTTTTTAATCTTAAACCGTTCTTTGGCTTTGCTTAAAGTTTAAAATTTAATTTAAATTTGAAGTTATTTTTTTATTTTGTTCTTAGTTATTTTTTGATAAAAGAGTAAATTTTGCTAATGGGTTTTGGTATTTTTGTTTTTTTGCTTTTTGTTTAGCTCTTTGCTTGCTCAACTTTTCGCCTCTTGAGTATTTGAGTTAGTTTTTTCCGCTTTTATTTTATTTTATTTTTTGTTTTTTTTTTTTATTTATATAAAATTGCAAAAATGCAAAAAGATAGCAATAATTTTTTTTTTTTGTTTTACTTTTACTAATACGCGCTTCCTTCCTTTGTTGTTTTGTTTTGTTGTTGGAACTTAGTTGTGTTTATTCGAAATATACATACATATATAATATGGTATATGTATTTATTATAATGTTGTATATACGTTTTAAATATGATTATTCGTTATATTTGTTGTTCTTGTTGTTGCTGTTTATTTTTTAATTTAATAGTTGTTGGTTTTGTTTGGTGGTGTTTGGTTGAACGCTTTCTTCGGTTGCAGTTTAAAAATCTTTCTCATCGACTCTCTCTCTGTCTGTCTCTCTCTTTCTCTGGGTTGTCTCGCGTGTTGGATAAATGATAGTTGCTCTTCGATTGCTCGCTCGTTTTTATTCAATCTGCAATTAGATAGAACAAAAATCAACAAACTTTATCTCATGTTAATGAACTACAAAAAAAAAAGAAGAAAGAAGTAAATTAAAGAAGTTCAGTTTGCACCCCAGCGATAAGCGTGTTACACAGTCGAGTTGGCCGTGCCAAAAGAAGTCACCCCAAAAAGGGATAAAAGCGCGCATTTAGCTAATGCTCATGTAGATATTTGACATATAGTACTCCTAACACCCCACCCACCCCCTTTAACAATCACAAAAGCCCAAAATCTGTTTATCAAGTTTCTTTCTGTTGTTTCTCATTCATCTTTTACTCTGCATTTTTTTGTTCTTCGGTTTTGTCAGCAGAAAACTTTACTTAATGGTTTGGAATTTAATTAAATTGTTTTTTGTGTGTGCGTGTGTGTGTGTGTGTGAAATGCGCAATATGTGAGTGGCTCAGCGGTTTTGCACCACAACTTGTGAACATTCAAAGCGTTCACTGCACGTGCCCTCAAGCGCCAGCTTTTCAGTCTCCCAACTCCCCCCGTTTTCTTTTATTTTATTTTATTTTATTTTTTTTTTGCACGGCCCGTCATAATTTCTGTGTGCATTTTTTGAGCTGACATTTTAAATGCTCTTCACGAGCAAAGCAAATGAAAAATGTTTGAAATCTATGTTCATATAAAAAATGAACGGTTTTTTTTTGTGATATTTAAAATAATTTTTTTGTAATCACATAAAATGCAAATAAAATAATGCATTATAATGCAAATAAAATAAATAATTTTTTTGAAAACTTTAATGGCTTGTCAAGTCCAGCTAACTTGGTTTAGTTTTTAAAATTTGTTATTTTTTTGTGACAAATTTTAAATGAAATTTAAGTGTTAGCTAAAATTGTATAAATATATATAACAAAAAAAAAATATTTCATATATTTTTCTATGTCAAATTGATTGAAAATTTTTGTATCTAGACATATCTTTTTTGGAAATACTTTTACATTAATTTTTTCTTCTTTTTCTCTGAACATTAAATTTTATATTATATTATATTATTGAAAAACATAATAACTAAATAGACAAATTTATATTTTTATATATATTTGTAGTGTATCAAGCAGTCGTCAAAATGTTGCAATAATATATTTCGCATGCAATGTGCAATTTTGCAAACGCAATTGTAAATCAAACCTGCTTCAATTTTGGAACCGAGGGCATTACACTCTCTCTCTCTCGCTCTCTCTACTTCTCTCATTCTCTCTTTATAAGCGTTGCATGTTACTCCAATTGGTATCAGTTGCCTTTGATCCAATTGGAAGCGCATTGAGGGGTTGAAAAATAGACACAGCCATAGACCAAAAGAGAGAGAGAGAGAGAGAGAGAGAGAAAGTGTGCGTGAGAGAAATTAAGGTAGGGGTAGGATAATGCACTCCCTTTTTTTGGCTAGATCCCTGTCTGTGTGTGTGTGCGTTTGGCTTAGAATATGAAAAGGGACCGCATTGAAAATAGGGTAAAAACCTGACGCGAAAAATAAACAAACGAAGCGGCACGTCGCGTTTCCCGGACACAGGACACTGAGGACAGAGAGGACAGAGGACACGGCACACAGGACACAGACGATTGTTTCGTGTTTGGTCTCAATATACGTTATGGGATTTTCTCTCTGGCCAGGTCAATGAACTCGTCGCGTTGCGGCCAGTGTTTAAATTTTTGTTGTGTTTCCTTTTTGGCTGTTTCGCTTTTCGGCTTTTTGTCTAGTTTCTCAAAAAGACAGCAGATCGCTGCTGATGTTGTTGTTGCTGCTGTTGCAGCTATTGTGGTTGGTATTGTGCGGCATATGGCATGTGGCAAGCGCAAGAAACAGCTGTTGCGACAGCGTTCAATGAACTCACAAGGCGTAGCTTGAAAAGGCCCAAACAGGACAACAACAACAACAACGTGACAAAGCTGACAATGACAGCCCTCCCTGGCAAGGCGAGTCCTTCAAAAGCTGCCAAAGCAAAGAAAAACAAAAGCACAAAAAAAAACCAAGTCAAAGTCAAAGCCGCAAATAAAAAAGGAGACAAGCCCCAAACAAAGAAAGCGCAGCTATGAATATGCAGGCACACACACACACACACACCCACACACACACACGAGGGCGCTGCATAAAGCGAGTTGCATCTCAGCACCACCCACCACCCCCCTGCCAGCTGCCAACCCCAACGGCCAGCGACCCTGCTAAGGACAACGACGTTGTGTGTGTTTGAGTGTGTGTGTGTGTGTGTGTGTGTGTGTGAATGGAGGGAGCAAAATATATAAAAAAAAGAAAGAAAGAAAATGGAAGAAAAAAATGTGTAATTGACACTTTTGTGCCGATATCTGTGACCTCATTTAAAATGTGTGTCGCACAGCGCCTTGAGGTGGGTCAGGGCATGTCTTGTGGAGGCCAAGGGTGCGATAAGGAAGCAGCAGCAGAATGAAAGAGACAGGCAGACAGACACTGAAGCGAGCGAAAGAAAGAGAGCGAAGATTGTTAAGACAGCTGGAAGACTGTTCAGCGCAGAATGTAAAGGAAAGAAAAGTAGTGAAAATGAGAGAGAGAGAGAGAGAGAGAGAGAGAGAGAGAGGGCAAGAGAGATAGCGAAGGAGAAAGACTAGACAAACGTGCGCAAGGAAATTGTTGAGAGAGACAGGAAAAGAGAGGCCTAAGAATGAACAAATATAACCTTAATGGAAATTATAAAAAAAAATATGTGAATAATTTCAGTATAAGATCGGAGGAAGAGATAGAATGAGATACGATGTAGAAAGAGAGACAGCACTACAAGTAAACAGAGGAAAGGCACGGAGAGAGAAAGAGAGAGAGAGAGAGGCAGAAATTCTATTAAGGACACTCAAAGAGTGAGAAAAGCTGGTAGAAAAAGAGAAGCTCAAAAAAAAATTGAGGATAGAGATATTTCGAGAGAGCCCAATAAAAGAAAGCCGAAATAGATCAACAAAAGCTGATAGAAACCGAGAAGAAGAAATATAAAAGCTCGCTTACAAAGCAATGTACAATTTGTAAAAATTCCTCTTCTAAATCCTATTGCTTTCTAACTTAAGAACCAACAATCTGTGCTATAGTTCTATAAATACATTTTCACTAAACAATCAGAGGATACCCTTTTTTTAAAAAAGTTTTTTTTAAAAGGGTACAAAATGGCCGCCATCCTTTCGGCATTAGCAAAGTTCATTATTTTAATTGTCTATGAAAATTCTAAATTGGCAGTGTCCAACATAAAAAAAATATAACAAGCAAGAATTTATTTTATAATATTCCAAAAATTTAATATTAAAAAAAAATATATATATAATAATGGTCATAGTTAAAAAGTTTTAGTTGCTCGTTCATAGATCACATATCATTAATAAATGTAGATAAAATTGGTTTTTTGTTTCATATTATTTGCACTTCAAAAAAAATACACACATGAAAAAAAACATGCACTGTTATAACATTTACTTTATACTTACAAATTTTTGCAATAGACACGCGAAAAAAAAAACACAGCAAAAAAAACTGTTATCTCTCAGTTCAGTCGAGTGAATATAGTTCTCGGGTTGGGGGGAGGGGTGGTGATGGGGATGAAGACGAAGACGAAGAAGTAGTAAAAGCAGTAACAATACAACTTTTGGGTTCTATTGATTGCAGAACTCTCGCTCGCACGCACGCTCTATTTGCTGTGCTGCACTTGCTATCTCGCTCTGGCGCACGCCCACACACAACTACAGTTGTTGTTGTTGTTTTGGTGTAAGTTGTGGTGTCCTACGTGATTGTTGTTGTTGTTGCTGTTACTGTTACTGTGGTTGCTCAGCAGACACTTTGCTTAGTTCTGTATTTGTTGTTTGTTTCTTTTTGCACAGTGTAACAAAAAGCGAAAAAAATATGCATAAACGTGAACAAAATTTGACTAGGACTGTTGAACACAATCGATGCGTTGTTGTTGCTGTTGTTGTTAATTTTTACGTATTGCAATTTTTGGGGCCCGACACGAGTATTAAAAGCGAAACGTAACGAAACGATAGTTGCGATAGTTAGCTAATATACACATACATATATATGTATATAATATTGAAATATATTGCACAGAGAGTCATGCACAGTTATATTGCAGTTGTTGTTATTGTTGTTGTGTCTGTGTTTTAATTTCTCCTTCTTAATATTATGTTACTTAAGATTTTTTTTTTGTTTTTTTTTTTTTTTTTGTTTTGTTTAGTTGGAAAAAACGGAGAACACAACAAATTCGTAACTGAATACAACACAAAAACTGGTGCAGAGGAGTCAAAAAATTATAAATGAATGTTCTCGAACGAGAAACACAACCGAATGGAATCAAAACCGAACGAAAGCAACGAACGAACACGTACGACTGAACAGAAAGCAGGCGCCGCCGGCCGCAGCTCGTATCCTCTGCGTGCGTACCCTGTGAACGACGCCCCACCACAAGAGAGAGCGAGAGCTCGCGAGAGCTCAACCCACCCGGTCGCCTGTAAGTTCGCATCGCGCGCCGTCTCGCTCACACCCGCACACTGGCAAGCGCCGGCCGGCTTGGTAGACACTGTTTTGTGTAAGCGAGCTGGCAATAGAAATGCATGCGCTCTCGCTCGCACACTGGACAAGAGAGAGCGACGAGCCTGGCTAGTGGGTGGTTTGGGTGGCGAGCTATGCAAGATATGCAAGTGTGTACACACGCACACACACACACATTGAAGAAATCTAGTGATATACATGGATGGCGGCTATATACTTTGATATGCAAAGCAGATTAAGTACCATCTGGCGTCCATCGAGTGAACGCCAATTTTAACCCGAATGTAAACAGCTATTCGCATATTATCCAAAAACTCAGGCATATTAGTAAATAAAATTGGTTAAGTATATCCGATAACAGTGCTTGAACAATATATAAGCTATACATTGATCCTTCAAAACAAAATATTTAATGAAATACGTCAACTATTGCTTAAAATTTGCTTGATTATTTTTATACCCTGAAAAAAGGGTATAATGGTTTTGTGCAAATGTATGTAACAGGCAGAAGGAAGCATCTCCGACCCCATAAAGTATATATATTCTTGATCAG
>SCDY01002596.1:0-11160 GCA_004143825.1 Drosophila micromelanica | reverse complement strand
GGGGTCGGAGATGCCTCCTTCTACCTGTTACATACATTTCAACAAAACCATAATACCCTGTTTCACCCATTTTCAATGGGTTCAGGGTATAAAAAAGAGCAGAGCAACAAGGAACAGAACTAAAGCGAATTACATGGAAGCAGCGGGTAAACATTTTCGGACGACATTTCGTATAGTATCTCAGGCTGTGCCTGTTTTCCAGGCTGGCATAAACGTGATTACATTCATAGATACACACACACACACACACACACACACACATATATACACACACATACACACTCACACGAACACGTGCCGCCGCCTCGTTTGCATGTGTAAAATTGACTTCGGTTCGAGTTCGGGGTTCGGGTTCGGTTTTCGGTTTTCGGTTCCACCCACTTACATCAATCAGCACAATCAGCATTTTTATCCTTATCGCCGTAGCGCCGATAACAACTGCTTTCAGCATATGTTGTGAACATGTCGAGAGACCATCATAAAGTCCTTGATGGGCTTCTTAGTGCTGCCAGAAATATTGGCACATTTGGGCATATTAGAGATAACTTCATAAATATATCCATTTTGAACAACAATTAATATCAAATCTTGTATCTATACAATGTATCTAATAATTAAAAATAAATTCTTTTGGAAAAAAATGCATGTACAAAGTTGACAAAATTTAGTTTTCGAATTCATAGCCCCCAAGCATCAAACTCCCATAACTTGGTCAAAACTAAACCATTTCGGCATTTCGACATTTCGGTCATGATTTGTCATCTCGATTTATTCTACATTCAAAATATTTCCATTTTTGAACATATTTTTTTTTTTTAATTTTTTGCTCAAATAATCATGTTATCATAAGGGGGGACCCTTATGAATTTTCGAAAAAAAAATTTTTTAAAATTTAGAATTGCGAATTTGTTATTTTAAACGATTCTATTGGTCATAATTAGCATAAAAAACAACTTTAAAAGTGATTCTGAGGAGGTCAAATTTTTGGTGAAAAATCATGTCAAAATTGACAAAAAATTTGACATGTAAAGTTATGGAATCTATAGATCCCATATTTCAAACCCCCATAAATTTGTCAAAACTTAACCGATTTGCATGTTTCATGGCATTCTGGTCATTATTTGTCCCCAAGTTTTATTCTACATTCAAAATATTTCTACTTTTGAAAATAATTTTTTTTTTTGAATTTTTTGGTCAATAAAATCATGTTATAAGGGGGGACCCTTATGAATTTTCGAAAAAAATTTTTTTTAAATTTAGAATTGCGAATTTGTTATTTTAAACGATTCTATTGGTCATAATTAGAATAAAAAACAACTTTAAAAGTGATTCTAAGGGGGTCAAATTTTTGTTCAAAAATCATTCCAACATTTTCAACAATTTTGACATGTAAAGCTTTCGGAACCATACCTCCAAAATTTCAAACTTCCATAACTTTGTCAAAACTAAACCGATTTTCATGTTTGATGGCATTTTGGTAATGATTTGTCATGTAAATCGATTCTACATTAAAAATTTCTCCACTTTTGGAAATAGATTTTTTGGGAATTTTTTTGGTACTTTCGAAAATATTTTATTGAATTTTGTATTTTAATAATATGTCTGAAAGTTCACCATGGGAACATAAATTCTGCTTCTATTCATTATTAATGGACTAGCATAAGTAATTTGAGGAGTCGAGGGTTAAGTGCACTTTGGGAAATACCGTTAGTTGGGCGCTGTGCAAATAATCATGCCAATCGTTCCAGTTCAAGTTCCAGTTCCAGTGCAAGTGGAGCATTCATGAACCTAAGAATGGCTCGGCACGGTGCATTGGCCTGCTCAGTGTGTGTGTGCGTGTGTGTATGTGTGTGTGTGTGCGTGAATAAGGAGCAATAACAACAACTACAAAAGGCGGCAGGTGTGCGACGCTCTAAGTAAACGGCTTTGGTATTATGTGCGCGTTTTTGTACATATATATGTATATGTATGTATGTATTAATGTATGTATATGTATGTGTGCATATACATATACTCTACTGCTGTTGCTGCTTCTTCTGGCTTGGTTTGTTTGCATTTCGACTGCAGCACAAATGAACTGGACTCGTTCTAGAGCCACTAGTTCCTCTGGCACTCTGAGCCTGGTGCCACATGATGCGGCGTGCAGCAAGCGGCAGCAAGCGGCAGCTACTCGACAAGCATCTCGCATCCGACATATTTGATAATGAACCTTTAATAACCGGCAAGAGGATGGCGAGGACACGCTGCGTTCGACCCTTCATGCAAGGCGATGGATACGGGGGGTAAGCCGCACGGGGCGCCCCTATGACGATGAAAGCCGAACGAAACGCACACAACCAGACACACAACAAACACATACAGGCAAACACACACACACACTCACACACACACACACACACACACACAGACACGTTGCTACCCAGCTGGAAATGTGGTTCTCATTTAAACATACAGCTGAAACTTTTATAAGAATTAACTAAGTGAATACTTTGCTTACAGACAAGCCAGATGACATGTCAGTGAGCTTGTCATGTACACCATGTAGTCTACAAAATTTTTAAATTGAATTCATTTGATTTAGATTACACTCTCTAAGAGCTTAGTTATTACGCCTATATATTGCCTCTTACTTTTTGCATACTTCATTGTGCTTTTGCCACTAGCGCGTGCTACCGTCCGCTCGAATATTAATTATTGAAGAACTCTTTAGTGTTTTATAGGTATACCCGATGGTAAAATGTAATACAACTAGCGTAAATAATGCTTAAAAGAGCGTGTGTCAGAAGACACTATCGCTGACATGTCATGTAGCGTGTCCTGCAGGCACAAGCTGCTAGGCGCATAAATTGAAATTATTCTGCGGGCATATAAACATCAGTGACAGCTAACTGCGCATTCATCCAACTGGGCTATCTGCGGGCGGGCGCAGGTTCGAAATTCGCAGGAGCTGCCGCAAAGCCAGAGACGAAGCCCTAAATGTAGCCGTAGCCGGCCGGTGGTGTTACAGATACTCACTTCCATTGTGTGTGTGTGTGTGTGGGTAACTTTAATACACACACACACGAGTCATTTTGGCTCTTGTTTCTTTGCGCCCGCTTAGCGACTGCCACAGAAGAGACTCAACTGCGATTGGGAGCCCCTTGCCACGCCCTGGCCAGACAGAGTGCGCCAGATTTGATGAGCATAACAAGAGCAGGCATCTCTCAGTGTGCTCCACAGAGCGACGACATTTGATTGCTCTAACAGATGTGGCGTACAATTTAGCCAGCTTTTACTGTACCCAAATGCTTGTTTATTGAAAAATTCTGCATTAAACTGAAATCAAATTTAAACAAAGTCCATCAGCTGTCAACTCTATTTTTGTTTTTACTGTAGATAGATTTCCTTTTTTTCTTTTGGATTATTACACAAAAAACTGTATTCATATATTATAAGGGTCTCAAATTGAATGTCCAGCCTGTTATACCCCAAATTATTTTTTGTAAAATCTCCTACGCTCAAGGAAAGTAAATGAAACCCAAAGAAAAGAAAAAAAAAAAAAATGATAATAAAAATAAAATGAAAATGCAAAAAAAAAAAAAGAAGACGCAGAAGGTAATACTTTCATAAACAAGTGTCTCATCAACATGGAGTAGCTAAAATTTGGATGTTTGGACAGCAGCTGTTGACCCCGGCCAAAGGGAAGGAGCCAAAAGCGTGGGATTATGCCAAAAAAAAAAACACCAAAAAACAAATGAACTTTTGCGTCCACTTGACCCAACTGCGGGTTAACTGTCAAGGTTAACGCTATAAATTTGATATAAGTATATAATTTATATTATATAAATTTAATTAATTAATTATAATATTATATACAAGTGGTTTTAAGTATAAATATTAAATATTATAACAAGAACATTGTTATTATGTGTATATACTATTTATTTTATATTGCCACGTACTTTAAATATTTACAAATAAAAAATATAGAAAAGATACTTTCAAATGTCTAGACCCAAAAATAGACCTGGTTTAATGAAGATATTCTTAAAGTTGAGATAAAATTATTTAACAAAAAAAATAAAGTTGTTTGTTCACACTGATCAGAAATATATATAGTTTATAGAATCAAATTTTTTATACATAGATAGTATTTAAAATAAAACACATTTACAATTTGTTCTAAGATTATTTCATATATATATAGTTTCTTTCTCGACAAATCAAGTTAATGGTATGGAAATTATCTTATAGATTTTATATACACATTTGCTTCTATATTGGATTGTTTAACTAATTAGTTATGTATATGATTCCGGTAATTTGGACGCATCGGCATTATCGTAACAGCCCATATCGGCCTTATAGAGTATGCAATTGATATGGTATTGTACCGTATATTTGGTGTTTGAGGTGTATTTGCCAAACTTATTGGCCAGATGCTGCAGAAAGCTGGCATCATCGTTGGCCACCTGCATGTGGCCAATAACGGCATTGTTAACCGGCCCAACTGGGTTCGAGCCGCTTGTCGAGGTCGCATTCGCTTGTTGCGGAAAATTTGTCATTTTGAATGGATCCTCATCGACGTTACTCTCCGGATAAAGAAACGATTCGCTGGTATCCAGCAGTTGATCCGGCGAATCCTCCATCACCTCCTGCAGCTCCTCCTTGCCAATGTCAACGCTTTCGAAATGGCTGCTGCCATTCGGCATCGAGGCCTCATCCTCGAAACCATCCAGACATGCCTCCGGCATGGGCATCTAAAATCACAAAAAGAATCAGTGAGGAAATGAGAAAATCCAAAAAAAAAAAAAAAAAATCATTAGTTTTGAAACATTATGAAAACCAGAAAACAGAAATTTCTTATGTTTTAAATAAAGTATATATTAAGAAAGTATAGTATAGTATATATGTGTATAATAATAATATTAATGTTTGAGTTGGTTCAATTTAAGGATTGGGCTCAGTAGTATTTTAGTATTTTGATCAATTTTAGTATAAAAATATAAACAATATTACAATTTGGGTTAAAAAAAAAATGTAAAATTGGTTAGAGTTCGAAATGTAAGGGGTATATGTTTTATATATTATAGCTGAATAAATGTAAAATAGGTTAGAATTACAAATTTAACGGGTATTATAAATTATAGATATAGATAAATACATATAGAAGAACTTAAAGTACATGTAGAGATGTTAATTTATAAGGCAACCTATGTGATTTATATAAATATTATAGCATAGCATAACGAAAGATCTTTAAACATGATTTAAAAAAAAAATCAAAAATTGTTTTACAGTCTACGGAATCTTTTAGGGAATCTAAAAAGGGGGATAGTTTACCTGGTGTTGGCCTGGTTCATCAAGTCTAAATACCAATTTTTCCTTATTGTGCAAATTGCAATGCATACATAATAAAAAAAGAAAAGATAAAGCATAAAAAAATGATCAAATTAACGGTTCATTTACATATGTATGTGCCAGGTAATCTTACCGATTTGATAACCAATTTACGTGGCTCGCTTTCGAACTTGAACATGGAGGACAGGGGACCGGCATCTGAACCGGATTGATTCGATCGATTTGAGTTTGGATTTGCGGATCGGCGACGCTGCTTCTCCCGCATCACCGAGGCATACGTGGCCGGGTGTTTACGTTTCAGGTGTCGCATTAGGTTCTCCGAGTGCCTGCCCGCCATATCGAATAGGCATTCTTTGCATGTGCTTTTCCGGATCTCATCGTTGTAAATGAAATGATTGTTAACTGGATTCTTATAGCGTTTTAGCGACATTTTTTTCAACGTCCAACAGTGGCAATTATAATTATTATTATATCAACAAGAGTTCCAGTTTGTTTTTTGTTTTTTTTTTTTTTTTTTTTTTTTGACAGCAAGGCGTGCGTCGTACTTGAGATTCGTTCGTTTACTGAACAGAAGAGACTCCGCACAGCTGAGAGCCAAAACCAGAGCAGAAACCAATTTATGAACCGGTGCCAGGCGGCAATGACAGTTAGCTGCCTCTCGCTCGCACTCGCACTGTTTGGCCATGGCGCTATTCTGCAAAGAGCGCACCGCGCTGAGAGCGGTTCACAGCGAATGGTTCGGAGAGAACCACATAAAAAAAACAGCAAACTGAAATAAAATACAAACAAAAATAAAAGAAAAGAAACAGGCGCATTAGGTAAGCTCACACACACACACACACACACACACACACACACACATACGGAGGCACACGCGACGACGGCATGCGACGCGTTGAACCGGTTTGAAACGGTTTGTGTGTTGTTGTTGTTGTATATGCATTTGCTGCTGTTGTTGTTGCTGTGCGCCTAAACACGTTGTGGAATCTGAGGGTCACTTATGTTTCTTTCTCAATGTTTCTCGTTGTTGTTGTTGTTGCTCAAGCCCGTCAAACTTGTTGAAAACGAAAACGAAACAACAACAACAACAAACACAATCAAACAGCTGAGACTGTTCAAATCTAACGATTGTGGTAAACAGCTTTAAACAGCGATAAACATAAGCCCATCGATTCAAATGGAGATTGCATTAAATTGCACACAATTTTCAAGTACAAATATAGAAGGAAGAAAAAAGAAGAAAAAAAACCAGTTACAGCTGGCTTAAAGAATCGCTCTTCGGTTTCGTTCGCGAACAACTCAATAATTGAACAGAATGAATTGAGCATTTCAATAGTTCAGTTCAGTTTGGTTCACAAATCATGTAGTTAATTTTACTTCGTTTACAAATAGGAAAAATATTGTCGGATGTAATAAACAACTCGGCTTCTTTTATTAAGCTTAAAATACTTGCGGCTTTGTGTTAATTGTCTAGCAATGCGCTTCAACCCGCTCTATGCGATTCTCATGAATTCAAGTAATGCCTGTGTTTGATATTTAAGGGTTATATTAAAAGAGTTGTGTCATCTTTTTCTTTAGTGTGACTTTCTCTCTCTCTCTCCCTCGATCTGTACTCTTACTCTTTTTCTCTATATTTCAAATTTTTTCTCACTTTTCTATTCCTTTTTTAAGCCTCCTTCTCGCTCGCTTTCACTTTCACTTTCTCTCTCTCTCTCTCTCTCCTTCATTATCTCTCTATCTTACTCGCATTCTTGGTCCTTTACTCGCTGCTTTTCCCTTCCTCTGTTTCTTACTCCCAATTTTCCAAACCGATATAAAAAAAAAACTGATGACCTCCTTTAAAAACCGTGCCAAAAAAGTTTTTGGCTACGCCCAATTCCGCCCCCTCACAAATTACAAAAATCGATAATTTCGCAACAAGCCTTTTTGCATGTTGCATTATTGTTACAATTGATTTGCCGTTATTCTTGTTAGAAAATTTAAGTCAAATTACGTGTTGACAGAAATTGGCCGCTAGGTGGCGCTGCTTACTTGGTGGTTTCTTATAAGTAAGACTTTTTTGGTATGCTTAAACCTAGGTTTGTTGGAAAATAGATTAGCTTAAACCTTAGGTGATATATATTTTTTTGAAATGGTATACAATAATTCAAATTGAAGCACATCGAAAATAATCTATACTATTTGAAATTAAGGAAATCAGAACAATGAAAAAGTTGATGAGGATTGCGCAATGGAGTATCAGAAAAACGAATTGGCTTCCCCCATGTTTTCCCTTCACCCACCAAACAAGCAAAAAAATTAATCACAGGAAATTGAAATCTCTTCAACAATAACATTCAAAATAGATCTCTCCTGTGCATATGAACTCATCATATTGTACATGTCTTTATATTTACTTATCCCAACGGTCGTTAAGGAGCACCCAGGACCAGGACGAGGACCACGCCCACGGCTTGCTTTGAAGTCAGTTGAAGCCGGTTGCTAACGGTTTTCGCAGGAGTGTCACTCCTTTTCAATCCAGGGGGCGGGGCTAGGCGGCTAGGTGGGGAGGGGTCGGTTCAGTTCAGTTGAGTTTAGTTCGGTTCGGTTCGGGTGTCGCTTCTCCTGGTGCCGGGTGGTTGGGATTTTGTCCTTGTACGACTTCTGTTGCTTCAGCTTCGCCGCCCACACACCTACATGAATATGTATGTATATATGGTACAGTGAAAACTCTATAAAGCAACCACAGTATGCTTTTGCCAAGAAAAAAATTGCAAATTAAGATCTTTGCTGAAATCAAAACGAATAAATAAATATATAAATATTTTCAGTTAACACTTTAAAAACTTCTACAAATTTTAATATATTTAAAATGATGTCATAAATTAATTTGTTTTTGACTGTTACTAATTTGTAAATGAGTATGGCGCAGTCGGTTACACCCAATTGCAAAGTTCTTACTACTTTTTTTATTATTTTTTTTTATATCTAAGAAACTGAACTTTTCTCTTTTATTTTATCCAAGACATGAAACTCCAAAAAAAATGAGTTGGTTCGTTGATGGAGTTTTTACTGTACTTGTATATCCACCCCTGTGTGCGCCGCAAACACATACATAGACTTAGTCTAGTGCAAAATTTCTGCAGTATTTGGCTAATGTTCATGGGCCCGTTTCATCAATGTCACTCGTCGGAACCCCTCGTTCCTCGCCCCACGCCCCACGCCCCACGGCCCTTGCTGTCTTGCTCCCTGCCCCCCGTCTTTTGTCCCATGCCCAATGCCACATGCCACATGGCGAAAAAAAAAAATGTAAGCGCAAACTTCTCAACACCAGGCAAACAACTTCTTCGTGTTGTTTTCCACTCATCCTCAACCTCGCTCTTCTTCTACTCGGTTTGCTCCTGCTCCTTTCAATTTTTCGTTGCCGCGATTTCCGTCTGAACACAAAGGCGGGCATATCTATATACATATACACACAAATGTGTGTAGCGGGGCGGTTGTGTCAGTCGCCCCCTTTTTTCTTTTCTTTTGGCATACTGAAGCGTTTCGGGGTGCGCTCTTGTTGCTGCCTCTGAATACCCTGTCTGTTAATAAAACACAGTTACTTTATCATCTAGTTGGTCCTTTGCATATATTTTATTCTATGCAACCTCAAATTTCCAATTTTATCACTGGTTCACAAAACAAATTGAACCGTGAACCAAATTATCGATCAATTCGAGATACCTTTATAGAGTATATTTTCTTAAACATTTATTGTATAAGACGGGCTCAATACTCCCTCAGCAGTTTAAATTCGATGATCGATTACTATCGATTTTTTAAAATTTATATTAATATTTTAGAATATTAATAATAGCTCTAAAATAGTGGAATATATGGATTTTCTCAGGTTACCCACCCTCAAAAAATATGAATTTAAAAAACAAGTGATTTATTTATTCCGATTTAAGTTAGAGGGTATTTAAAGCTTCGGCTTGTAAAATGCGCTCTTGGTCGTAACTTGATTTTATGGCTCTGTTGAGTGTCCGTCGCGACGCTTGAGTACAAAATCATTTGACTAAATTTGAATGGGATTGTGGGCCTGGTACTTTTATCTATCCCGGTGGTGAGACGTCACGAGTAGGCCCTGAAAACGGATTGTCGATGGGACTTGCTTTGTTATTACAGCAGTAACATTTTGAAAAAGCATTAAAAATTTAAAAATTTAATTGAAATTATTAGTTCAACTTAAATTGAAAGGTCTTAAATAGCATTTCAAAAATCGAAGATGGGTCTTTTTTTTCGATGGTTTAACACGTTTAGATTTGGCGCTAGTCGGATGGGGATGTCAGCGCATTTTAGGGCACATCGCGTGAGGAGCGCAGTGATTCGTTCCGTACCCTGGCTGCAGGTGAGACAACCCATCGCACCGACCCGACATTGGCTCGAACCTCTGGCATTTGCAGGCACACAGACCGTTACAACAGTGGCCGACACATCAAGTGGGCGGCAGGCTGGGCAAGCGAACGCCCAACGCGGATTTGTGGCGCACACAGAAGCTGCGACGCTACGAGAAACCGCTAACAAATATTGGCAAAAAGGATGCCGAATCGACAAGTGCACAAAAATCGAACCCGAACGAGGTGTCGCAAGTGCGCGAGGCTCTCGAAAGCCGCTGCTTCAACTACAGGCATCTACCCCAGAAGCGATGAGGTGTGTGTGTGCGGGGGTGTGTGTGTGTGTGTGTGTGTGTGTGTGTGTGTGTGTGGGTTGCTCTTTGTTTGCTGTTGCCTAGTTTATGGTGTTTGGTCAATTCCCATGTGTAGCTGATTTCACCATCATTAAAATCATCGAAATTGCCGCTTGCGACATAATTTGCAGTCATCTGACCCCATTTTAGCGCTCCCAACAGTGTGTGTGTGTGTGTGTGTCCAGTGTCCTTTTTCCAAAGGTTTCAAACCCCAAAACCCACAACAAGCAACACCACCACCCCCACCACCACCCCCACCCCCGTCCATCAACTAAAAAAGGTCAACGAAGCGTATTTTATGAATAGATTGAAAAACCCACCCATGGCAATATGGTTAAAATGCCCTTCTCGGCGCAACCTATTTGTAGGTTAAACAGCTAAAGGACACTAATGAACAGCAAATCGAGAGAGGGAGAGAGAGAGAGAGTGTGTGCTGAACGAAAGAGAGCGCTGTTGTCGGCATTTGATTAAAGGCTCTCATTTTGATATCCCTTCGCGAAACAAAGAGCATATTGGGTTTGCCAAATGTCCGTCTGGTTGTCTGAACGCAACGCGACTTGAAACTTGGAACATATTAAAATACTGTTCAACTTTTGTTGACCACGCCTACTGGAAGTGTGCCAAATAGATTTTAATCTATATCTATGCTTTTTGATAAAATCTATTTAACTTTGTCTCAGGTAAGTCGCCAAAATCCATATCTCACACAATTTTACAGTTAGTCAACTAATTTGGCAACAAGTTTTCGGATGAAAGATTTCTATAAAATACAAAAAATTTATATTTTTCCAAAATTATAATAATTTAGACCCTTTTTGTGAACGAGTGTTGCGCTGTCGGTTACACCCGACTACAACTTTCCCATTTATTTTTGTTGTCTACGCAATTGATTTTGCAGCCTAGACAGTTGGTTCTACGTAAACAAGAGGTTTTCAATAGTTCTTGAAACCCATAGTCAAGTTTTAAAGGAGAACAAAAAAAAAACTGCAACTGAAAATAATTTTTAAAACAGTTCGATTGTCCTTTACTCTTAAACTATGTGTATATATATATATATATATATATATAAAAAAAAATATATATATATATATATATATATATATATATAT
>SCDY01002595.1:0-13358 GCA_004143825.1 Drosophila micromelanica | reverse complement strand
TTTACATGAACTTGGACCAAAAATTTTATTTTTAAACTGAAATGTAGAATTCATCTAGACACCGAACCATGAACAAAAAGACCATCCTCATCAAAATCGATTGAGTTTTGGCAAAGTTACGACGGGGAAAGTTTAGGAAAATCCTTATATGGGAACACTAGGGTATATATTCGAAAATTTTTTTATGGAGCCGTCGATAAGAGTTCCGCAGCTGAAGGTGTGGGTCCTACGTTCGATTCCCGGCGTGGCAGATTTCATTTTTCGCTGGTGATTGCCAATTAAATGTTGTTTAATTTTTAACCACCTTAGTACTCATTAAGTGCCAAAAGTTGATGTGTATGTGTAAATTCTGGGTTACTTGTTTTATAATAAATTAATTTAAATTTTTTTAAGCTTTACTTTTAATGTACTCTATAAAGATAGATGCACAACAAATGACAAGCCTCTCCATCTGATTCTCACAGGTATCATACGTTATGCTTATTTTTGTTAGTTTCATTTTTTATTTAATCCAAAAATTTGCAAATTAATTGTCGATTTAAGCTTTAAGTTAAATTAGCCGCAGATGCAGAGGGCCACTTAAAAGGTTCAGAGGTGCCTAAAATAATTGCCGGTGTGCAGCCCAGCTGGGTAGCAACCGCTCACGCTAATAGGCGTCATTAGACAACAAGGGAGCTAAACACAAAAAAAAAAACAAAAAAAAAAAAAAATGGAGGAAAATAAAAATAAAAGGAAAACCATTAGAAAAACGAGCGAAAAGCTGGCAAAAATGTACATAATTGCCGGGCAGAGATAAGTGGAGCTAACTTTCAGCGCGGCCAGTTAGCGGCTGGCAGCTTGCAGCTGTGGTCTTTGCGGTTGCGGGCGTTTCATAAGCTTATAAATATTTAAGAGACGCAACTCACCTGTTAAGCGATGTGCTGAACGCGGAGCCCATCCATGGGCAATGCGGCGTATACGTAATGCGTAATGTGAAATGCGATTTTATGTTTAATAAGCGCACTTTGAGACGGCCCGCTCAGCTGGAATGCCCGACAAGAGGCAAGCAATTCACGTTGATTGCATGCCCTGTGGCGGGTGTCCTTTGATTGTTGTCGCGTTGTTGTTGCGCCAAATGACGCATGACGCTCAGCTGCCATTTGCATGGCCAGGCCATCATTGCCGCCTAAAGGACACTTTTATTGTCCTGGCAAGTGCCAGGCAACCAGGCAAACGCTTCAAACGCTTCAGCCATTCACGAACCTTCGGCAAATGTCGTTTCCGTTGCCATAGGCGAGACATCGCTGTTGTCATTCGCAACGCTCGCCTGACTTTTAATGGCCTTTAAGTGGTCGCTGGTGCCAGCGTTATTCTGGCCCTGCTGCTGTGTTGGCCAACATTATCGCATCGAGTGTTGGCCACAATGCAAAGTGTTGACAATATTGTTTTTTTTTTTACCAAATGTAAAACAAAGGGGTAAAAGTTAATTTACTTTTTAACTTAATTGCAATTCATGGGTGAATTTGAAATGTAAAATGTATATATATATGTACTGTTACTACAATCCATCAATTTAATATTGTTTTTGACTCCTTGTAATTCTCAACTATATTGCGAAAGAATCAATTAAAATAAAATACGCCAACTCTTGTTTGCATAAATAATTAAACAATATCAGTAATAGCTTAATCAAATAATTATTTTTATTAATATATTTCTTATCAAAATAAGATTCGTTTTATTTGTTTTTTCATCCTTAATTAGTACTGTTCAATGTAATGATATTAGTAATTAACAATTTAATATTAATATTTTTATCAAATAGAAATAGAGTAAATTTGTGCTTTCATCTTTAATTGGTATTACTGCTGGTTGCTTCCTTTACCATGGTTCGCGTTTTTCTCTTCTAAAATGGCTCAAAGTTTACACATAATGCAATCAAAATCACGCAGGGGGCGTGTAATACGCCCCTTGAAAGGAACTTTGACCTGTTTTGTGCCTCAATGGATGTTACGAGCTGAACTTTTTAGACCCATGCTCGACATTTGCATATGCTCGAGTTTTGCTGCCATTTCTGCACGGCATTGTTAGCCTTGGCCTGTTGGTCGCTTCCTGGCCACACACACACACACACACACACACACACACACACACACACACACACACACACACACACACACACACACACACACACACACACACCACACACACACACACACACACACACACACACACACACACACACACACACACACACACACACACACACACACACACACACACGCACACCCATTCGCTCAACTTTTGAAAATGATATTGAGTATTAGAGCCCTATTTACCCCACTGCGTCCCCCTTCGCGCCGTTGATAATTGGCTTTTAGTTTTGTTTGCTTTGTAGCTGACAACGTTTTCTTATTCTTCTTCTTCCGTCACGTCAAAGCCTGCCCGGCAACAAATTGAATTTGTCGTACATTTAATAACAGAAACTTCTTCCTTCACTTTATATTTAGCTTTAACATCAATTTGACCCTTGACTAAGTTGACTTTTTTGCTTAGCAGTTTATTTAGTTTACCTTCGCATCGATATTGATATTGATACTGCATTTTTGTTACATCTTTTCGGGCTTGTCTCAGTTGTTTGCTGCTTGACTTTTGGTTCTTTGCCCAGTCGATATTGGTGTAGCTTTTTTGTAAACTTATTTGGTAGACTTTAAAAAAGTCTGGATTAGTTTTCTGTCAGTTTGAGAAAATATTTGTTTACTCATGTTCATGAGTTCATGAGGACGACAATATCATAAAAATACTGAATTTAACTATTATTGACATTGGATTAAATAACAACTTGCTCTTTTTAAAGCACATGGATATTGGCTTTAATAGTTTCATATCTCCTCTTATTTTCTGTCATGTAACGTGTTTCTGTTTATATCTTAAAATCAATTTATTAAGGTCTTCAAAAATTATACATCCATTATACATCTTTTTCATTCAAACAACTTTTGTTTAACGATCGATATTAAATTGTTTCACACTTTTCTGGTTTTAAAATGCCGATAGTTTCACATTTCCTCTGCTTGACCTTGTGCAAAAGGTTTTCTTATTTGCAAGCGTCACTTTTTTTTTAATAGCCACATTGGTTGCCTTTGTTTTCTACTTTGTAGTTCGCACAGATCACACATACGCAGCGTTGCCCGTTCGCACTTTGACACACACAAACACTCTCTCGCACTCTCTACTCTCAGCACTCTCTCTTTCGCACACTCTCAACGTTTTCACTGTGCATTCATTGAGAAACTCTTCAACTGTTTCTTCAATTTCGCATGCGCAGGTTGCTTCGCTGTTGTTGTTGTTGTTGTTGTTGTTGTTGTTGCTGTCTGTCTGTCAGCGATTCTCTCGTGCTCAATGGGTGGAGAGACCAGTGGATGGGATCCGTTGTCGCTTGTCAGTTGTCTGGCGGCAATTGAATCGCGTGCGCGCTTAGCTGAAAGCAGCGACAGCTACCAACAAAATATACAAAATAACAACAAACGACCCGTTAACAAATAGTAATAAATATCAAAACAACCAAAAGTGATATACAAAACAAAAAACCACAAAATAATACAAATCAGCAGTTAATAATTAAACAAGTGCACCGGCAACCAGAATTTTAAGAAATTAACAAGAATTAAACTGGTTTATTGTGCAAAAGTGATTAGCAAAGAACAAAAGTATATATGTATAAAATATATAAATAAATCAGTAACTCAAATACGCCAGCCAAAAACCAAAACAAAGACCCACTTTCCATATGCATATATATATATATAAATGTACACATAACACATAAATATGTACATATATATTCTAGTTGCGTCAGTTGGGCATTCTTTTATTTTATTTTATCCCCAAGCATTTTCATTATTCGGCTAATTGAAATGCCGTCAAAGACAGCACACAAACAAATCAATTGATAAAAGCGTAAAAAATGTGAACAAGTTGAGAAATAAACCATTATTAATATAATTGCTTCGGGATTACCAGTTGAAAACATATTTATCAGTTGAACCTTGTAATTTTCCATCATCAGTTATTTACTACATGCTCATATTTGTTTTAAATATTCGCATTTAAACTATATATAAATCACATAGTTGGACCTATTGTTGTTGCTGTTTTCGCAGTTGATTTGAATTTACCTTAGGATAAACAACTCTTACATAAAGCTCTAAAAGCACTCGTTTGTATTTGCATTGTCCCAAATACTTAAAAATGTTGCCTGTCAATGGGCAGCGCAAACAGCTCGATTCTCAAATCAAGCAAACGATTTAACCGACAAGGCAATTAACGCGACAATTAGCAAAAGGCGAAAGATATAGCATCTCTCTCTCTCTCTCCATCTCTCTCTTTTTACATATATGTAGAAGAACGTGTTTCACATTTAATTATATATTTGATTTGCTTGTGTTTGTTGTTTACAATGTTTGATTTGCGTTTGCAAAAAGAACCCGTCTTAAGTAGGCAAAACATTTACTTTAGTTACATTAAAAGCCACTTTTGTATCTCAACTGTTTAGAAGATATTTTTTGGTTGGGCACAATCCATGAAGAGGCAATTGCGTTGCTTAGATGAATCTTTCAATGGTCCGGGACAGTCTGTCTGCATTGGCGCCGAACATCTCCAACTTTTCGGAGTTCTTGATGAACAGAAATGTGGGCAAGCAGGAAATGTTGAAATGTTGTAATTAAGAAGTTCACTTAATTAGCGGATAGTCAGAAAGCGCAAGCAACCAACTCGAGAGATTTAAAGTTAGTGAATGTCTGATTTGAACAAAGTTGAACAAAGTTACATATATATATATATATAAACATATATAATATTGCCTTATTTTTCATATATCACTCGTATTTGTTATAAGTGTGAATGCGACCCCCAGGAATAAACAAATACGTATTCAATTATTATGCCTTTTTATCGCACAACCTCAACCGCAATGATGTATTTTGAACTCCATATGGCTATACTATATTTAATAACACAACAACAACAACAAATTGAACTATAATCACAGATTTAACAGCTGTTGCGTTTTTGGTTTCTTGTGCTGGCGCCCTTATTTTTATATAAAAAAAAACCTAAAAGCTAAATTTGCGTTCTCTGCAACCGGCTATCGAAATTCGCCCTCCAAATGTTCCAAAACGTTCGCAAAAGTCATTCGTGTTTAAAATTTTATTTATTTATCGCCCCCAAATATATATTATTTGTTTTGACACAGCGATCTAAATCCGAATAGTTTTCTGTTTTCACATACATCTTTCTGTACAAAAATATGTAAAAATGTGTTACTCAATTATAGCCAATTAAATCAAATAAACAAAAAAAGAATTTTAAAATGTGCTTGTTTTCCATAAATATTTCTAAAAAATAATTTAAAACAAATAATATATATATAATTAACCAACGAAAAATTAGTGATATAATAAAAATGAAGAAAATACCTCTGAAATTGGTTATAAACAAATTATTGAAATGGATATTTACTTAACTAATATATAATTTAATAAATAGGTTACAGTTTAATGAGTGTAGTATATAAAAAAAATTAAATATATCAAAAAAAAAAATTTTGTAGTGAAGCCAACCAACTGCAATATATAAAATATTATAAGTTGAACAAATGTCGCAAAAATATAAATTTTAAAAAATTTTTTTTTATTAAAGGCTTTGCAAGTCAGCCTGAATTAAAAAATTTGTTCTCAAGTAAAATACTAACAAAAATCATAAAAATAAATAAATAAAATAAAACCAACAACAGTAGCAATCAACCATATTTGAAACATGTTATTAAATTTTCTTTATAATTATTATATTTACATATATAGAAAGCACAAACCTACAAATTATATTAAAATAAAAAAGCAAAACAAAATGGCAAACCCACCAAACTTGTGATAGTTATAAACAAATTTATAAACAAGCAAATAAATCATTTGTGATATAAAGCCAAATCGTAACGGCGCTCAGCGGCAACAGTAAGTTTTGTAACTGCAAAAACAACGAGAAAACACACCAAAACAACAACCTCAACAACAACAACTAAGAGCAACAGCGAAAACACAACAACAGCAACAAAATGTTTACGGTGCCATTTCATCGGGACACAATTCTGACGGCCTCCGTCAGCGATGCATCCGTGCTGAATAAAAGTCGCACCGTATGTAGATTCTCCGGCGGAGTCAAGTAGCTGTAGCCCCCACTCCGCCGTTTGTCTCTTAACTTTTATATATTTGTGTTTGGTTAAATTGATTTCAATTTTGTATTTCTTGAGCTTTTATTTGATTTGATTACAATTTATTGTTGATTTTGATTTCTTCTATTTTGTTGCCTGTGCAGTTGTGCAATTGCCGTTGTGATTGTTTTTTATTTTTACTCTTTGGCTTTTGTTTATTTATTTACTTTGCACGGTTTTTTGTTTTCATTTACCATCTTATGTAATGCGCTACCTGTGGTTATGCATGCAGCGCTTTGTTCTTTGCCTCTCACCCCAGACCGCAGACCCCCGCTAATTGCAGTGTTTAGGCCAAGCTTAACTACCCATAGCGAATTAAAAACTTTCCGTTCTGCCTCTGGCTTAACCCCGAAACTGTCGACGTTCCATTTCCATTTAAGTTTAATTGATGCGCCCTTGAAACGGTCTTTCGATTCTTCCCGCATTTAAATCTCTCAACATATGTGTCTCGTCTGCTTGGGAAATGATATTCCTTTAGTTTGCATTATTAAAACAGTAGAACTTCACGATTCCCATGCAAATGGCCAGCCCATAAATGCATTATCATATAGAGTGCTTTTATTTCATTTCTGTTTTTCCATTTTTTATTCACTTGCGGCTGTTCTTTGAAATGAAATTTCTCGCGCGTGCCAAGAGCCAAAAGCCAGATACACAAACTGACGCGTCGGCCGCTTCTTGTTGGCCCGAACGGGAATTTCGTTTTGTGTTATTTTCTTCTTCTTCTCCTTTTTCCCTGTCATAGGCGCCAGAAAAGTTGGTTTTTCCACTGATTTTGTTGACTCGCCACACTTGACCCTGACCATGTTGTGTTTAAAGGAGCGTAAAGTCTGGTAAACAGTTTTTCTCAAAAGTTTTTAAAGCATTCCAAGGATTGTCCAAAGTGTTTTACAACATTTTTTGGTGAAGTTGAAGCGCACTTTATTTAAAAAAAATGGATTTAATACCGTAATTTAAGCATATTTTTCTTGTATGTCAAAAAAGGAATTTAAATTGTTTTCGTTTAAATCTACCCAAATGTGTTAATCTACTATAGTTAAATATTCAATTCAACGTGTAAACTGTATCTTACAAAATAAAAAAAAAGATTCAAATATTCAAATATATCATAGTGTTAGCTAGGCGAAATATTTTCTAAGTTGTTCACATTTTTCTTATTTTTTTTTTTTACAATTGAGTTTATATAATTTTTTCATGTCAATATACTTGTGTCATAATTGCTAATTGCTGTTAAATAAACAAAACCCGAATGTGGTATGTGTTGCTTGCAAACAAATGCATAATTAATTAAGAACAGGTTGCGCACGGTTCAAATTGCAGGGCATTTTAAATTGGCTAAGAAAACAGTGCGGTTAAAAATTTATAAGTTTAGCTTGCTGCAAATCGAAATTTTAACAACACTCACACTTTGTGTTTACATTTACATTTAGATTGGCTTTGTCATGCGGTCAGTTAACATTTGCTGCAAGTTCAATAAACCATCGGCCGCTCTTTAAAATGCATGCGGCGATTCGCTTTTTTACTATCTTTATGCATTCACAATCCTCCAGACGACACTTTTCAAATTGCATAAAAAGTCATAAAACGGCAAAGCAGTGAAAATAAAAACAAACGAGTTGCAATAACAGCAAAGACAGCAAAAAATGCACAGAAAAACACATTAAATTTGTAGCGCAGACAAATGACAGGCGACATTTGCAATATTTGCAAAACTTTTGTCGGCCTTTGATTCGGGGCATATGCGTTTTATAAAAACAAAGCAACAAAAATTTCATTCGGTATTGATATAGATATGGATAACTGAAAGTCAACCAGGCTAGAAAAAAAATGTGTAAAGTTCTCTCGATTTAATTAAATTTAAATTTATTATTAATTTATAGCGCATTCTCAATTCGTTCATTGCCCAACTTGCTTTTGCATTTCTATTGACACATTGGATTTTCAAATTGATTTTTTAAACGTGTTCAAGTGCAAAACAAAAACACATTTTTGACAGCATGCTAAGCAGTTTAATAAATATTAAATGTAATTGTGTCGTGTGTAAATCATGCCATGAAAAATAAAGCCTGAAGGACATACAGCCAGACAATATGGCGTCACAAAAAAAAATAATAAAAACACAATTGTAAGCTATATGAGAAAAAAAAATCCCTGTTTAAACACGCCTACAACATGTAATTTGACTTCGGGGCTTGTCAAGTTTTTAAATACTGTTGATGTTGCATTTAATATGCATATATCAGGCATATCGATGGGTAGTCGTCACTTTTAACAAAAAACAAAAAAAAGACACTTAAAAAGTTGAGGGCACGTATGAGAAAAAAAATAAAAGGCGTATAGAAAAATGCGAAAAAACGCGATGCGAACGTGACGTTGAATTGAATGCCTGCAAAATATATGGCGAAAACAAAAATATTATAAATATACGAACATGTATGACAGTATGTTGTTTGTTTGCTTGCTAGCCTTGTTATACCCTGTATACACACAGGGAAGAGAAAAGTTTCAGAACTGAAAGCTGTTGTTACATCAGTGAACATACTGTTCCCTTTGAAGTATATATTATATTCTAAATCAAAAAATGCTATTATCACAAAGTTAACAGAGACTGCAAATGATATATAGCACATGTTGATTAGGTTTTGTGTGCTTAAAATATAATATTTTTCCTCCCACGCACCCACGCAAGTCAATAAAAACGCATTACACGATATATATCTTTTGTACACATACAAATTAACATATATGTCAGATATATGCTTAGAACATTTCTGAACAGATAGCCAAACTAGTTATACAAGCTATATACGATATATATTTAGAACTTGTGCATTTATCTGTTTATTTCGTGTTTGTTTTTTTTAACCCAGCAAACATTTCTTAAAATTCAAGATCAAAAGAAGATTTCTTTAAAAAACAAAGAAAACAATACATACATACAGGGTATCTGTCTGTCGTTCAAATTGACCTAGAACAATTTTGGATATTTTAAAAAGTATTTTGCGTAAACAAAATTTAACCAAGATCTTTGAAGAAGTACATAAATGTATGTATTATGTAAGTGTATGCATGTGTATATATAAATATGTACATATATGTGTATATATATGTATATATGTATGTTTATATATAAATATATGAATGGCAGCCAAACAAATCGGCAAACACGCGTTGCCAAGCGTGTCCCTGTTAGCATCCATATATAAGCAGATACACATGAATCTTTGCTACACTTAGAGAAAAACATTCTACTTAATTCTAGGGAAATGAACAAATAAATGCACACATTTTACTTTTATTAACATTTAGATCAGAAAAATGATCTTCCAACTTGTCATTTTTATTATTATGACAAATGTTTTTTGGGATATTGTGAGCACATAAAATATTTGACTCAAAAGTTTTAAATTTCTCAATTTAAGTGCAAAGTGCATGGTATTTCTCTAAACGTACAAAAATATCTAAATACATATGGAAATATATTAGAAACTTTGTCAACTTGTGTAGTCTGCCGAAATGACGTCACGATCACTCGACCAGCGGCTGATCAGAGTTTAAATATACATAGACAGAGCAGAGAAAGCACCAAAAACAAAATAAAAACAATTATCTCAATTTTGGTAGCCAAAAGCCAGCACAATTTTAATTTTACACATATGCGATACATTCGCTATTTTTGCCCTAAAGTGCTGATAAATGGCAATTGGTTGTCACTGCAGTAAATGTATCTAAAAGATACACAGCGCATCTCTCAGACAGCTGCATTATGCACCGACATTGGACTTTGTAATTCGCTGTCAACTTTTGACTGTTGTGTGTTTTGTTTTTGGTTCTTTGGCAGCATTTCAATGCCGCACAATTGGGCCACAGGGCAGCCAAAAGATCAGAGCGATCAAAGCGAGAAGAGTTCTCTCTCTAGGGGTCTCTCAGCAGCGACCAGCTGTTCGAATTGGGAGATTCATCAGATTCAGATTCACGCTGTGCTGCATTGCGCAGACATTTCCGAGGAAGCGCAGACATCGTGTCTGCACATGAATAGTGAACGTGATAATGAATAATACACTTCATGTGAATAGATTCTGAGTAAATTTAAATAAAATAGTAACAAGATTTTTTATTAATTTTCAATTATTTTCATTAATTCTCTGTCAGGTCCTTAGTTTATGTTCTTCTTAAACTATAGAATTGTTTAATAAAAACTCAATTAGTTAACAATAATAAAAAAAAACCTTTTTTTTAAATTGAGTTTTGTAAATTCTTTTCATAGATCCCGACTAATTTCATTGTATTTAAGATTTTTTTCAGGCCCTTAGTTTATTTTGCTTAACAGCAAAAATCACTGGAATTCAGTTGATAGATAGATAGATAAAAGAGATTTTTTTTTGTGATTTAACTCACTTACTTGAATATTTTTATTTTATTTTCGGTCCAAAGAAATTTTTAATAAAAATCAAGCCTGTGAAATATTGTCGACATGTTTCGACCAGTTTGTAATCAGATTCCAATAAAATGTGCGACCTTTAGTGTCACGTTAACTTGACCCCCTCAACAATTTAAAACATTCTTTGAGTCATTCAACTTGGCAGCAGCATCCTCTCAAATATTTATGAGCAATGTGTCATAAAAAGTTAATTTTAAACAGATTCCTTTAGTCGTCCACTTTTTGTCGCCCTTTAAATAACATAATCATAACCTAACCCAACCAGAGAAAATCTACTTTGTCGGTGTCATGAAATTGATGTCCGAAATTTCATTGCAAGCCGCAAAGCCCCGCTAAGAAAAACCCTCTTAAGTGACAGAGCCATAAAAACTGTCATAAACTAAAGACAAAAGTCATAAAACTCAATGGGATGAAAGACCGGAAACTGGCCAGGAACAAAGCACAAAAACGCACCAACGGACATTTAGTTAACCTTGTTAGGGGCGTGGAGCATGTGCATCCGAAGTGGAGCTGTTGGCTGTTGAGGCGGTACACTCAGAATAATCTAAATTTTAGTATGAGCGGCTTGTAAACATTACAAAAACATTTCGTTTTTAGGTATTTCAAATTAAATTCAAAATTTGTTCAAGCCTTTAAAAATATGAAAATACTTGTATTATATAAAGCATACCTTTAACAATTTTTGGCCTGCTGGAAATAATAATGCTGTACACCCAGCTAAATAACTTGAATAATTTATACGGTTTTTAAAATCATTATTATCCTGGACAATCCATAGCTTCAATTTGAAGTACTTGAGTTGCGTAATAATAAAAATATGAAACATTCTTGATCTGCGTATATTTTGTCGGAACATGCAAAACCAAATTAGATGGCTCTTAATCTTATAGCATGCGCTATGTATTGATATCGATATCTATCGATCAATGTCGATATTGATATCGATAAATATTGATAAAAATGTAATGAATCTATGTATGATATATACATATTTACATATGGTTTATGAGACATTATTGTGAAAAAATTTACGTCATTAACTTGAACGTCTCTCCATCTGTCTGATGGACATTGTTTAATCGCCGTTCTCATCAAAAAAATACTCTGCCCCGATCTGCCTGTTTTATATATTCGCAAATAACCTTATAGCTAATCCATTTTCCTCCGATTGGGGCATGTTGTTGTTTGCTTATCGCATGTTAGCTTTTTTCTGCCCACTAAAATTCAACTTGGCATTATGTGTGTTAACCCCCTCTCCCTCTTCCATTTGCAGATGGCCGAGTTGATGCATCAGATGCGGGATCCGGCGCACACGCTCGGCGGCTCTGTGGGCAGCATACCGCAGACACTGATTGCTGGCGCCGGTGGCTCCGCACATGGCTCGCTGAATGGGATACATGCGACGCCCGCGACGAGTCTGAAGATGAGCGAGGCGCTGCGCAATGCACAGCACGATGCTAGTCCCAATCCGATAAGCTCCAAGATGAAGGCGTCCAAGTCGTATACGCACGGCTTGAGCAACTCCTCGGGCACTGTGAACATTCCCACGTCGACCTCGGCGCAGAGTAATCTGTCGCTGCTGGCGGACATCTCGCCGAATCACACGCACTTCTTTGAGGTCATGTATGTGGGCAAGATACGCGTCTCGCAGAAGCGGGTGCCGAACACCTTTATTGACGACGCCCTGCCCAAGTTCAAGGCGTACGATGCCCAGCGCTTGCGGCTCATTCAGAATCGCAAGATGTCCCTGAGCAGCGAGGCAGGCATTGGAATTGAGGCTAAAAGCGCCAGTGGCGGCACATTCAAGAGTCACGAGCTCAAGGAGGAGGACGAGGAGGAGGCACAGGAGACACAGCCCCAGCCACAGGTGGCACTGCAACTGACGTCCGCCGATGCGGATGCCATACCCCAGCCGTTGGACTCCTCCTCATCCAACAAGGAGAATAAATCACCAGCTAAGCGAACGCTTTTGCGCGGCCAAAGCCATCTGGAGCTGGGCCAAAAAGGGGCGTAAGTAATCCAATATCGAGCTGTTGTTTTGCCCACTCTTTGCCCCAAACTCCCCTGACCGAAAACTTACTTAAATCCTCTATAAAAACACGGCAGCAGCCCTGAGGATTCCACTCAGCAACAGGAGGCCCCCAATGTCATTGTAAACAAACAGCCGACACCGCCCAGGGATGGGGTCGAAACGGTGGCCACAGCGGCTGCTCCCACTCAGCTGCATCCGCACTATGCGTTGGAGAAGTAAGTGGAGGCCCAGACCCAGAGTCCACGCATGTTTAGCTGGTTACTTAGTTATCCTTTTAGTTGGCTCCCCTAACCTGCTCTGAGCGTATCAGATGTCCTGTCGTGCGCTCTTTATACCCTGAACCCATCGAAAATCGATCGATAAATCAAAAAAAAAAAAAAATATATATATAAATATATATAGAAAATCGCTGCTTTTAACATCGATAATTCGTTGTTTTTTTAACCACACTAACGTACAGTTTGCGTTATTTTTGCGGCCTTTATTTAAAGAATTGATTGCTAAAATGCTATATAGAAATGTTGTATACGAAGCTTTAGTTGTAAACAAGTAAGAACGTTGCAGTCGGGCGTTACCGACTGCGTTATACTCGTTCACATTCTTAATTATTATTATTATTTTTAAAAATTTCGATATTTGAG
>SCDY01002594.1:0-11179 GCA_004143825.1 Drosophila micromelanica | reverse complement strand
TGCCCCACATAACCCGGTATACAGGATTAAAGCCTATAGTTTCATCTAAATTATCCAGAAAGATTTATCAAAATCGTTCATACAGTTTCTGAGATATTTGAATCAATATGCAGAAACCTCGTTGCCAGCCCCATACAAAATGTGGCAAAAAATCGTACCTTGCGTTTAAACGCTTGTATAACATTTCACAGAAAATTCCCCACAATGCACGGTATACCAATTTGTAGGTACATGTTTTAGGCGAATTTTAAGCTACAATTGAAAAAAATCATTCATACAGTTTTAGAGAAAATTAGAAGAGAACCAAGCTACCTTAGCTAGTCCATTAATAAGTCTATCGAACGGCTAGTTCACATATGAGCCAAACCATTGCGTGGATTCAGTGTTAGGTAACTTTGTGAAGTCAAATGGCGGGAAACATTTAACATTATTTTTATATATTAATGATATTCTTAGACTTTTAATTGACAATAACAATAAAATATATGTTAAAAAACATTTTATAACTCTGCAGAGCTTTAACAAACATACATTTTCATAAGTATTTAAAATTTCACTCACGTCACATAGCAGGCAGCTATTGTCAGCAACCCCAGCCAGAGGTAACTACAAATTAATCTCATTTCACAGAGAATGCCCCATTTTGCACGGTAATTTGCTAAAACAAGTGCAAAAATACAAACATTTTGCTTTTTAAATCATGAAAATCGTTCATACATTTTTAGAGGAATAATGGAGAAATCATAAACATCAACTTCATAAGTGGCAACGGTATTTGAATATTTGCTTAAGCTTGGTCGGTAAAACACTGATATTGCTTATTGTTTTACAAAATCGGACAGATTCTTACGCCGATTCTCCTATAGTCACGCAGACACGCTTTGTGCAGCGCGTGCTCGCAATTCAGATACTCCATGGTATCCTCCGCAAGGGGCAGTTGTCGCCCGGCAGGTCGATCCACATAACGATCTGTTCGCAGTGCGGGCATTGGCTTCTAGCCCTCCGATAGTCCTGATAGCAGGGCAAACGACACAGTGCATGGCCACAGTTCATCGTGTGCATCGACTCCATTATCATTGGCTGCTGGCACACAGCGCAGATGTCGCCCGGTTCGCTGGAATGTTTTCATTTATAATAGACGTGTAAACAGGGCAAGCGCGTTTTACTTATTTATTCTGCGTCCACTGTTATTAGCGTTGACTGGCTGATCACTGGGAAGGTTGCCGGGTATCCTGAAACGCATTTCAATTTAACAAGCTGTAAGAAACAAAGGCACGTTTTACCTTTCAATTCTGCGTTCACTATTGTCAGCGTTGACTGAACGATTTAAATTACGATGGCTGGGAAGGTTGCCGGGTATCCTGAAACGCATTTCAATGTAATATACGTGTAAGAAACATAAACGCGTTTTACCTTTCGATTCTGCGTCCATTATTATAGGCGGTGAATGGAGGATTGGAATGTCTTGTTGACTGGTAAAACGAAAAAATAACATATGCGGCTTCCAATGACGCAGCCTATAATAATTTCTGTGTAGGTCATGCTAGCAAATCGGCGCATACACAGATCGAAAAAAAATATTTGTACTTTACTAAAGATAAATATAATGTTTATAAAATCAAAAGCAGCCTTTATTCTTGGAAATCCCTTTAAAGCAATCATGTGTTGCATACTTTGCCATTCAAAATATACGTGCACATGAAAATCGTATAAAAAATACATATGTGAATGAAAAAACAAGTAATATGAAAATGACAAAAGAAATAGAAAACAAGTGGCTTTTTTAAATATTACGAAGTTGAATAATTATTAGTGTAAAACCCCTTATAAATAAAACACATGAAACAAATTTGCGTACATGGATTGTTTGTCTGATCCAGTGTTGCCAAGTACCTATCGCATAGCAAGGCAAAATAGCGGAAAAACAGATTATTTGTTATCAATAGCATGGGTCAAACACTCGCCAGTTTTATGAATATTTAACTCACTTAGTTAAGTGCCTACTGTAATAATTTTGTAAGAAGAGATCTCTTCGTTATTTGGCTAACTTGGCAACACTGGTCGACTCACTGTACATACATCTACCAAATACTATATAAAAGTATTTTACCAGTGTGACAAAATTTTGTATAAATTTAAATACAGTATTTATGCAAATGTATAGCAAAATGTACAAGCTTATAACGTACTGGCACGCATACATATATGAGACTGCTGTGCCGAGTTAAAATAAAGTCAATTCTTTATAAATTTGGTATTTTCGCATAGCCGGCAAATCGGTCACACCGGCCCATTTTTAACTCAATGCTTTTTCTTTGCACAAAATAACTTTAAATTGTAATTGCGGCTGCGTTGCATATGCAAATAATTATTGCTGGTGTGCATAGTAATATCAATAAAAATAATTTGCAACGCTTCGCGTAGCGCGTGCTATCGTGGGTCACTGTGAGCCAAGTCGTTTCCGTAACTACCCCTCCAGACACAGTCAACGATTTTTCTGGTGTAATTAACGTATATTACCCATTGATAACGCAACGTGAAGCAAGACAGTATGGCGGAACGAGAGCGTAGCATACATGAAATGCTAAAAGACACGCCATCTATGAACGACAGCTGCGGTGCCGTACACACGGGCACAGAGGGCGGCAGTCTGGGCATGGGATTGGGATTGGGATCGGGCTTGAGCGGCAGCTCCAGCAGCCACAGCATAGGCACGGGTATTCCATTGAGCACGTCCACCAGTTTGCCATTACGAAATCATTCAGGTGCGCCACTTAAACCCAAACAGCATAATCTATGGATCACCATTTAATGTAAGTTGGTATTCGCTTTTCTTCGTTTCCGTCCGCAGCACCCACCACACCTATGTCGCCAACCAGTGCGCAAACAAACAACGGGTTTCTTACGTCCACAGATGGCAGCAGCAGTCTTATACGGACGAGCGCCTCCAAGATTGATAGCATCAAGAACTGGAGCATATCCACATACAAGTGCACGCGCCAGATAATGCTCGAGAAACTGGGCAAATCACAGCGCACGGTCGACTCGGAACTGGAAGCACAGATTGAACAGTTACGCGAAACCCAGAGAAAATATTTGTCCATTTTGCGTTTGACACGCGCCTTCAGTTCACATTTCCAGCACGTTGTGGTCTCGCAGCAATCCCTGGCCGACGCCTTTGCCGATCTAGCGCAAAAAAATCCCGAGCTTCAAAAGGAGTTCATCTGCAACTCAGAAACGCAACGAAACTTGACCAAAAACGGCGAACTTCTGCTAAATGCATTGAATTTCTTCATCTCATCGGTGAATACGCTGTGCAACAAGACCATAGACGATACCCTGCTGACGATACGACAATACGAGACGGCTAGGTGATAAATATATATAATATCTTGCAAATAATTGCAATAATAATGTATTCATAAACCTTTGCAGAATCGAATTTGATGCCTATCGCATGGACTTGGAGAACACTAAACCGGAGCTGACACAGGCCGCATCCTCTCTGGAGGAGACTCAGCGCAGCTATGCACATCACAAGGATATGTACGAGAAGCTGCGTGGTGATGTCGCTGTCAAAATGCAATTTCTTGACGAGAATCGCGTAAGTTTGTGTGCTATTTGTCCCATGTTATGATCTACAATATTGTTTCTTAAATTCAGATCAAAGTGATGCACAAGCAGCTCATTCTGCTGCACAATGCCATTGCCGCGTACTTCTCGGGCAATGCCATGGCACTGGAGAGCACATTGAAGCAATTCAACATTAAGGTGAGTCTGTCAGCTTGAATCTAAATAGGACACAATCTAGTCATTTCTTAATTACAGCTAAAATCACCTAATAACGTTAGTGGTTCGTGGCTGGAACAGTAGTAGAAGAAAAAAGTATTACCCCCAATTTGCACATGAACAATTTTTTCACCCACATGCCGGCATTTATGCGTTTATATTCAAATATATAGCTGAAGGAGCACGCTCTCCATAAAAGCTGCATGACTCGTAACAATATCTAATGCTTATACTTAAGTCGAATTCCTAATTGATAAGCAGAAAGTCCATAATTGATTATGATTTCCATGTATTCTGCTAAAAATTCCATAGCAAACTTGTACTTACAATAGTTCCTTTTGTTTCCAAATTTATAATTCAATTTGTAGTCAAAATCTCTGAGTGCAATATCTAATTATAATTATTTTTTCTGTTTTGTATGTTAATCAATCAGTTATGTCTCATTTGTAATACGTTTAATGTCAATCATTTTTGTTGCATAAACAGGCGATCTATGTGAGCTCGAATATCAATCTTTTCACAATCTTCTGTATATTTAAACCTGTGAGCCATATGAAATTCAAGAAATTGTGTACACAAACCATAGATTTTGAGCTTATGTATAATTTAAAAACTAATTGTTTACTAGTCAACGTATTATTTACATTAAAGCGAAGTATACAAATAAAAACTTATTTAATTACAAATCAAAAAACTCAACACCAGCTCCACAACTAGTTTTTCTCCAGCTTCAGCTCGCTCAGCTTCTCGTTCAACGCTGCTGATTCATCCTCTTCCGCCTGAAACATGTCCTAGCACACCAAAGGAATTGAAATATTTAATGGTAAGCTGTATTACTCAACTATTTTGTTCTTACCGGATCGTATATAACTTTGACGATTAACGAACAGCTCGGACATGTAGCCACCTCTTCGCCCTCCATGAGTTCCTCCTGGTTAAAATCAAAAACATTCATAAGGAAGAATACTCTAGTCGAGTTGATATCAACGCAACTTTCTGAACCGATCTTGATCACACTTTATGCAATAAATCAAAAGATATATTCAAATGTTTATGTGAAGAAAATATAGTGTTTATATCTCTCATAATCTAAGAGATAAGCTTAACAAATCCGAGGTTGTAGAATATTATCGATTTTAGAAAAACGGAGTTATTGATGGTTCGAAATAAATTTGATTTGCACGTGGTATCATATATTCTAAATCAAATCGGCTATTTATGCTGACCAAGGCTGCCTGTTACGTACATTTGCACAAAATTATTATACCCATTACACTCAATGCGTTCAGGGTATACGAATAACTGCCGGAAGTTGCGTTTGCTGCGCGCTTACCTTAGATATTTGAAATCGATCGCCGCAGGGACAGGGGTAGTAATACATCTCCTCCTCTTCGTCGTACTCGAAATCTTCAATCTCGACCTCGTCGTGGTAAATACTCATAGTGTACCTGTCTTATTTTGTGGTTTCTGCCCGTGCATTATATGAGATTATTCATTCAACACAAATGGGGCACACGTTGCGACGCAGCGCTGCCAATCTGTCGCAAAGAACAGCTGATTGATGTGCGCGTTGTAAACAAATCGTAAAACGTTTGTGAAGTTGGTATTAAATTTAATTTGTAATTTCTTCTATTTAAAACCATGGCCAATAAGAAGTACAGCGATGTAAACTTATATGAGCTGCTCGGCGTGTCCATCGACGCCGAGCAAACTGTGATACGCAAGGCATATCGAAAACGCGCCCTCGACTGCCATCCGGACAAAAATCCTGATAATCCAAAGGCAGCAGAGCGCTTCCATGAGCTTTCTAAGGCGCTGGAAATACTTAGCGATTCCACCGCACGCGCCGCATACGACAAAGTGCTCAAAGCGAAAAAGGCGGCCGAGCTGCGCACCAAACAGCTGGACAGCAAACGGCAGAAGCTAAAAGAGGAACTGGAGCAGCGGGAGCGCGCTGCGCAGCACAAACTGCAGGCTGGACAGCCGTACAGCACAGTGCGCAAGAGCGACGAGGAGGTGCTACAGGAACAAATCGAACGCTTGCGACGCGAGGGCTCCAAACTGCTGGAGGAGGAGCAGCAGGTCATGCGGGAGCAGCTAAAACGCAACTACAAAGAGCATCAGCAGCAGCAAAAGTCCACATTCGACTCCGCGCAGCATCGTATCAAGATTAAGTGGAAGGTGGACAAGGGCGATGCCAGCAACGGCGGATACACACAAGATAAGCTGATGCAGTACCTCAAGAAGTATGGAGAGGTGCTGGCGCTGGTCATGAACACCAAAATACGTGGTCGCGCCATGGTGGAGCTAAAGACACGCGAGGCCTGTGACATGGTGCTGGCCTATGAGAAGGGAAATCCGGCAAATCCATTGACCTTTCAGTGGGTTACGCCGCCGGCACAAGAGACGCTCACGACAACATCCAGCAACACATCGACACGGGATTATGAGGACTTGGTTATGCGCAAATTGCGCCAGGCGGAGGAGCGCAAGCGTTTAATTGAACAAATGATGAAAGAGGAGGGTGATGAGTAGATTTGTTTCGACTCGTTCAAGAAAAGTTCGATTGAACTATTCACTAAACTGAACGAATGAGAACTGCTGCCCATCATCGTGCGTTTAAGAATATTTATATATATTATCATATTTTTATATATTGACACTTAGAAGCATCAAACACCAACAAAGTGAATTTGTTCGTTGTTGTTTTAAAATTTACTGCAATGCACAACACTAGCAATAAGTAGTAGTATAGTTAGCAAAACAACAAAAACAAGTTGGCAGCCTTGCCGACAGCTGTTTACAAATGTGTAGGGTGTTTGTATTTCAGATAATTTAGTTTGTATTTTAGTTTGTTAGTGCAATTATTTTATTTAGTTTTATTTTATTTTTAACTACAGTAAAGAACTGAATTTAAAAAAAATCATTATTAAAAACCACAAACCAAATTTGTCACAGAAATATAAAAAAATTTAAAGAAAATTTACATTTTGCTCATTTTTATAAATTTCCATTTCAAACAATATTTAAGTTAATTTCTTTTTTAGTAACATTCGATCTAAGCTGATTTACATGTTATGTATATTTTGAATGTATTTATAGCGTCTATCACTAAGTAACTACCACACATAGTCTCCCACGGCCAGCTCGAGTGCAGGGTATTAAGCGATCACACAGGCATCTACTTTTATGTGTGTTAATTAAAAGTGTGCCAAAATGCCACGAGAGATGAAATAAATTCCTTTTTGAGTTGCTAAAACACTTTTAATTAATTGCGTTGCTGTCAGCAAAATGGATAAACGACAGCGAGAGCTGGAGGCGCTGGTGTCCACGCAGAAAGAGCAGCTCTCGCGCTACGAGAAGCGACTCAAAGGTGAATCCCGTTGTGCAATAAATAAAAGCATAAAAGTAAGCTAATTAAATGAAATTGCAGACGTGGTCACTGCGTACAAGGGCCTGCTAAAGGAGAAGGAGGCGCTGGAGACCAGCTTGGCGGCTCATGCCGAAGCCACCGGCGTCAAGGATGGCGACTCCAGCCAGTCAAGCGACCAAATCAGCGGTGATGTGACCACAGATAACGCCACAGCTACCAGCAATGGCCATGCCAGCGAGGCGTCTGGCGGCAGCGATGACAAGGGCCAGTTGCAGACACAGATCATCACGCTGATGAACTCGTTGGCCACGCTCTCGGCTGAAAAGTCGCGCATGGAGGCCTCCTTTCAGGGCGACAAGAAGCAGCTGCGCGCCCAGATAGCGCTCAAGGAGCAGACCATACAGGAGCTGCAGGCCAGGGCCAAAGAGCAGGCTCTGCGTGCCAGAAGCGATGTAGACGAGGTGAAGGCCAAGTGGATCATCGAGCGGCAGGAGCGCGAAAAGGAGACCAACAATCAAATGATCATGCTGCGGGAGCTGCAAAAGCTGTATGCGGACGAGCGCCACCTCAAGGAGAACATCGAGATGCAGCTGAACAACTTCAAGACGCAATTCGCCAGCAACGAGGCCGAGAATAGTCGCTTGCGCGAGCTGCAGCTACAGCTGAAGGAGGCGCGTGCCCAGTTGAAGCAGTTCCAGGCGAAGGCGGAACAATCGACGAGCGCTTCGTCGGCGACGGACAGTGGAGCGGTGTTGCACCAGGTGCGCCTGGAGATGCAGCAGCTAAAGGAGCAGCACGCCGTGGCGATAAAACAGGAGCAGCGTCGCGTGCTGCGCGCCGAGGAGCAGAGCCGACGGCAGGCGGCACTGCACGAGGATCGTGTGGCCAATTTGGAGGCGCGCCTGGCCGAGCTGAGCAGCACGGTGGGCAGCTACGATCGGCTGCGCCAGCAGGATCAGGAGAGCATACACGCACTAAAGCAGCAGCTCCAAGAGCTGGGCCAGCTGCAGACCCGTGCGGCGCCCGCGACGCGGCTAGACAACGAAGGCGACGACGCCGACATGGTCGCCCTGGTGGATGAAATTGTGCGATTGAAAAAGCTGCTCACCAGCGCCAATGCGCGCGCCTCAAATCCCATTGATCTCAGCCAAGTGCTGGGCAGCAACCATGCGGTGAGCGTCGAGAGCCACGTCCAATGCGAACAGCAGCTGCAGAGCTTGCAGCAGTTGCTGGACAATGGCAAGCAGCAGCGATCGCAGCTGGAGCAGAAGATACGGCTGCAGCAGACGCACATACAGACGCTGCAGGACAAGGTGCAGGTGCTCAATCGCAACATAGACGAGGCCGAGCTGGAGCTGAAGCAGCAGGGCGACAAGATGCGGCTGGCGCTCAAGGGTGAGCGCGCCAAGTGGCAGGAGGCCAAGGCGGAGCTGGAGAACGAGACGCGTTGCAAGCTCAACGAACTGGAGCAGCTGCTGCAGAAGCAGCGCCAGCGTTCGCTGCAGCTGCTCGACGAGAAAGAGCAGGAGATTAAGACGCTGCAAACCTCGTTCGAGGTGTTCCACAAGCCCAATGCCGTCTCACCCCTGGACAACGGCGAGGCGTTTGCCTACTCCTCCGATGCGGACAGCGTGGAGGTGACGGCGGAGGGTGAACGCGAACGGGAACGTGAGCCGAAGACGAAAGTGAAACCGAAACGGCTGTCGCTGGGCGAGAACTGTCACATGCTCCACTATGCCAACGAGCTGGCGCGTAAGGACATTGAGATTACGACGCTGCGCAAATCGAAATACGCGGCCGAGTCCACGCTGCGCAAGGCGATACAGGACAAGGTGACGGCGCAGCAGGAGATGCACGAGAAGATCGAGTTGCTCGAGGAGCAGGTGGACAGGTAATGTAAATCCAGCAAAGTAAACTCATTTCTCTGTTTAACTGCGTTCCTTAGATTGGAACGCTGCAAGACGCGTGAGGGCGCCAATCTCGAGTACCTGAAGAACGTCGTCATCAGCTTCATTGTGACCCGGGATGCCGAGGACAAACGCCACATGCTGAATGCCATCAGCGCCGTGCTGCAGTTCACCGCCGCCGAGATGCAGACCATTAACGCCGCATTCCAAAAGAAGTAACTTCATTTGCAGAACATAAAGTATATTCAATAAAACGTATGTTAATTAAAGCCCGCCACGGGATACTTGCTAAGGTGAGCGGCCATTACGCCCGGGAACATGGCCAGAAACTTGAAGCGGCTGCCCATTTGCTTGTCATCGGTTAGCATCTCGTAGCCGGAGCGTATAATGCTCTGATTCTCGGGCAGCGCGTTGGCCAGCAGCTGTTCCAGTCGCACCTCGCCCTGCATCCGATGCAGAAATTCGCCCTGCTTGACGGGCCCGTAGCAGTGGATGTGGGCGCGCGTCTCCGCCACATGCTTGATGTGCCTGAAGTCAACGTCGGCGGTTAGGTCCGCTGTGCCCGGCGCTAGCAGCGGATCGTGTAGCGCATGCTGCTTGAAGCCGCGGAACGTGTCCGTCTTTTCGCCAAAGTGTCCGTAGTCCATGATCAGTGCAATGCCGCCCTGACGCTCCAGGCGTTCAGCCAGCATGCCCACATGACGCTCCCCTTCCAGCGAGTACTCCAGACAGTTGCGTGTCTCCTCCGGCACTGGCTTAAACAAACTCGACACGGGCGTCTCCACATTGGACATAATGTAGCGAAAGTCGGCAGGATTCGACTCTGATGACTGCGGATCGGCCACATCGATGAGCACCTCGTGCCACCTGCCGTCGACCAGCTGGAGCTTGTGCACGGGCAGCGCATCGAAGAACTCGTGCGCCAGCACCAGAGAAAAGCCCGGTGGCACATCCTCCAATCGGTGATGCCAAAAGGCCTCGATGCCGGTAGCCGTGGTGCCAATCTGGTAGTGCGGCAGTTGTGCCTCTCCTGGCAGCTTTTGATACTTGTAGCAGAAACGCTGCGCCTGCGCCTCGCTCAGGAACGGACTAATCTCGACCATGTGCATGCTAAACTTGGCGCCCGCCTTCAATTTGGTCAGCACCTTGAGCACATCGCGCGCCAGGGTGCCACGGCCCGGTCCCAGTTCGACCAGCCGAAATGGTGACGGGCTGCCCAGTTTCTGCCACTCGTTCATCAGCCAGACGCCCACAAGCTGGCGGGGAAGGGGCTATTAAGTAAACGTTTTATTCAAGTGTTTAAAGCGCGCACCTCGCCAAAGATCTGCGATATTTCCGGCGATGTTATAAAGTCACCCTCGCGCCCAAACACATCCCGTTTCATGTAGTAACCGGCCTGCGGATTCGTCAGCACCTCACGCATGTACTCGGCAACGGTAATCGGTCCCGTTGCCATCATCTTGGCGGTCAGCTGCTTGGTCAGGTTGCCCGTCCCATTTCCATTAGGCTGCCCATTGCTATTGCCGGCTATTGTCAGCTCTGGACTCTCCCTCTGCTCGAGCTGAATCTTGACATTGCCAGCACTCAAATTGGGACGACGCACAGATTTGTAGCTGAGGCTGCGTCTGCTGCCCATTCGCAGAGCCTCGCGTAACATTTTTACTCAATATGGCAGGCCTGCCAATTTGTTGAAAAGTGTTAATAACCACAAATGACGTTAAGTTTACGTATCATTTAATATTGATACAGTATGAAAACTTGTTGAAAAGTGGCAACGCCAGTGTCGTTAAATTTATTTTAAAAAAAGTAAAAGGATTTATTAAGCAACACGCTCTGCGTACCATTTTTACTCTATATGGTAGGACTGCCAACTTGTTGCGAAGCGTAAATAAAGAGAAGCACCGTTAAATTTACGTATTTAAAAAGTTATTTTTTATTCGCGGCTTCTTATTACATTTCGAAAATGTTAATCGTCAAAAGATGGTGCATTCCATATACTAATCCCTAGAACGTCTTGATATCGGGTACAATCTTCTCGTTGTCGTAGATCTCTTTGGCGTAGCACAGATTGGGATAGTCGAATGCGGCGCCATAGCGATTCTTACAGCCC
>SCDY01002593.1:0-20260 GCA_004143825.1 Drosophila micromelanica | reverse complement strand
AGCTAGTGATGCTGATCAAGAATATATATACTTTATGGGGTCGGAGATGCTTCCTTCTGCCCGTTACATACATTTGCACAAAACCATTATACCCTTTTTACCCATTTTCAATGGGTTCAGGGTATAAAAACTGTGGAAGATATAGGCATTTTCGATTATTTTAGTCGCCATTTTTTTCGGAAGGCCACCAGAAACCTGTATACCAAATTCCAAACATATTAATTTTTGTGTTTAGCCCATCAAGTTAGTAAAAATCAGTGATAAAATAAATATAAGTCAATTGTTTTTTAAAGCTTAAAAATATTGTTTTATTAAGTAACTTGTTAATCACATATTAACAAATTTATTTGTTACTGTTTGTTTAACGGCTTGGTTCTGAGCAACAGGAGTTAGAATTTTTTTTTAATTTTAATTTTAAAAAAATTAAAAAAAAATTCTATATATATATAAGCTATATATATATATATATATATATATATATATATATATATATATATATATATATGTGTGTGTGTGTGTTTCAGGATTTGTGCCATCCAGTGGGTTAATGTACAATATAATGCTTGGGCACAGCCACACACAATTTGGAGCATAGCAATAGTGTAAGTATAAATTGCTTACATAATGATATATAATACGGACATGTACTTTATCAATATATACATACACATAAGAATGTATATAAATATGTACCTATATACCGATGTACATGATAATAAACAAATTTCAAATTTGCTAAAAGCTTTACTTTTTTAGAATTGAATTAATACAATTGGCTTAGCATTAGTTATTAAAAATCGGTTCGGAATGAAAAATGTATTGGGTATGATTACCTTTATTCTAACTAGTAGATTTTGTTTTAGAATCTTTTTATTCGGTCTACCGAAATATTGCGCCTATTCCAAACTTTTTCAAATAAATTTTTAGACTATGTGTTTCTTTGTGAAAACACTACGAAATAAAAAACCAAAGTATTGGAATTTAGAAAAAAAATATTTCAATTATCAAACTAAACTAGAATATATTTATTAGGGTACTTTAGATATATCAATGTACGATATTTTACCATATTCGTTACACATCGTTGATTTTTATAGTATACACTCATTTAACCAATAACTGGATCTGTTAATCAGACAAATATTTATGTTCTAATCTAAGCGATAAACTATAATTTCGTTAATAAATGGGAAGTTTAATAAAGATATCTTTAAAACCTCAAAACACTTTAAATGCCATGAAGGCATTAGATTTTACCGCGATTTATGTAGACACATAAAAAATGACTGTACTGTTTTTCATTAAAGGTTCATAAGTCCTTAAATGCAGGTTGTCATTAAAATAGGCGGACGGGTATACCCATATCAGTGTATCCGTCAATTTTAGCGACAACCAGTCTTTCAGGTTTTATGATACCAAAAATATATATATGCATATTTATATTAATACATATATATGTAAATTCCTTTTGAAGTCAGAGATGGGTGTCTTAGCAAAAGTAAAGTTCTTAGAACTTTTGTTATTGATTTATTTAATTTACTTCGAAATCAAATTTGGAATAGGTAATCTGAATATGAAACCCTATCTGACATTCTGGCTACGCTACAGCACAGCTCTATACTAGTTGTCGCCTATGAGTACTCGTATTAAGTATTTGATAAAGACACGTTTGTTGTAGTGGTATTATTACTTAATAATATCGAATTTTTAATATTAATGGTTAAGTATGCATTGTAGTATTGTTGTCGCTGATTTAGGCACTTTTGTAAACTTTAATTAGATTAAGGTATATAAATACGTACATAGAATAAATATTCGACATTCACTTATTTTAAAATTTGATTTAAAGTATATCGTGTATGTAAATACGCCAATTTATTTTTTTGTCTTTGCTACTTCTATACCAATATTAAAATAAGCCCTTTTGTAACGATTTTCGTAAAATTTTAAATGGGGTCTTATTTTTTGCTCGTTGACTTTAAATATAAATTTATTCTATACATTTGTACAGAAAGCCCGCACTTAAATATACAAGATTGGATCATGTTAAAGGTAGGCAGCTATTACCTTATGATTTCAAGGGACGGAAAATAGTTTAGTTTGATAGCTCCAGTCCTTTTAATCTTTACTTTTCAGAAAAAGATTTATTGAAAGCTGCAAACAAATTGAAAAGTTATGTTAATATAATAAACCATTTATTTTTAAGCTCTCTGAAGTGTCTTTTTATACCCTGAAGCTATTAAAAATGGGTAAAAAGGGTATAATGGTTTTGACAGGCAAAAGGAGGCATCTCCGAACCCATAAAGTATATATACTCTTGATCATGACGACGAGTTGAGTTGATTTAGCCATGTCCGTCTTTTTGTTTGTATGAATGCAGCGATCTCGGAAACTACAAAAGCTAGAAAGCTGATCTTTGTCTCATTCAGTTTGTATATATCATACGCAGAACAAGTTTATCATTTTCGATGCAGATGCTTCCTTCTCCCAGTTATATACATTTGCACAAAACCATTATACCCTTTTTATCCATTTTCAATGTGTTTGGAGTATATAGTAAGATATAGTAAGATTGCTCTATGGGTAAAAAAGATGCTTATAATAGATGTATGACTTACATTAAGGACAACCGCATTCGTCAACAACCATCTTTGGTAAATCACGCTTGATAATACCATCGTCGCCATAGTATATCAAAGACATGCTTGAAAACTTAACTGGAGCACAACAAGGCCGCATGCCATTTAGTAAGCCCATTTTACGATACTCCTCTATAAAGTGAGCATGAAATGTTTGAAATGTATCTGGAGTTCGAAACGGACCAGTACATTCTCCCCTGCAGTAGTTTGCAAAGTATCCTCTTGGTGCAATTATCCAATCGTCCCAGCCGAGTGCCTTAAACGATACATAAAACGATTCCTTGCAGCATTGTCCACTTAAAGCACCACCGCAGTCCACCGCTCGTCTTCTTACACGCCTTGGTCTGGTTGATTCAGTATGCAGTACAAGAAAGGGACGATTCGGATTTACGTAGGTTGATGCGGCCTTCATCTTTGTATAGGATTTTGGGGTTGACCACTGAAAGAGGTGCAGTAAATATTGGCTACCACAGCCAGTGCAATCTATTAACAGTCGCAGATTTTCACCGCTGGGATCACTGTACCACTCGCGTATTGTTTCAGTCAGGTCGAACTTTTGCCAACCCAGGTGATCAGTATCAACTTCAAAAGAGGCACGGAACAGGAAGGCCTGATCTATAGCCTGCCAATACACGTAAAATTATTAATGTACACCATATGTTTGTAAGTTCATTACCTTTTCAGTTATATTTATTCCCTCTGTCATTCGAAACACCCAAATTTTAATCCTTTGCCGGGGCACATGTTCGTGACCCTTTGGTTTACTGTTTATGGAGTGTTGTATTTGGTGATGCACTTTAGACATTTCATCCCATTCATTCATTTGTTTTTCAATCCGAATGTGCATTTGGGCGCTTCTTATGGATATCTTTTGATTAGGAACACGCGCCTTTTGAGGAGCAAACTCGACGATACGATATTGACGGTACTGTGCCCCTAAAAAAGAGTATGTGTTAATTGATTAAATTGTTACTCTGTACACTACGAAAATAAAATTTTTTTAAATATTTTTGATACGATTAAGATATTTGAAATTGTTATGTTACGTGCAACCAACTGCACAATATTTTTTCACAGTATATTTTTATTGATATTGTAAACTGTAATTGCACAGCCCACTTTGCACAATTATTTTCGGGTCTTTTGCCTACAACATAATTGTATCATGTGTTTTCCTCAGAAAGTGCTTTCGAATGCACTTCGACATCTAGGAAGGATCAATTTTCTTTGCGTTAAATGCTTTCTCAATTTTAATAACTATCTGATGTGGAGCGATCTCTGTCGAAATAAAAATTTTAAAATATTCAAAATTAAGAAAATATCGAAAATATAGCTGGCCTGTAGCCACAAAAAAAGCTATTAAGTGGCAGCCGCACACCGTGAAATTCTAGTATATACATACATGTTGTAAAACTGGTATATATTTGCAAGGATATTTAATATTCGGCATCCAAATAATACTATCAGTAAATTGTAATTTAATTATACAATTGGCCTTAGTAACATAAAATTCTATCTTTTTTAATATTTATTGTTTGAATGACATCGTAACACGTTAGTTACTATCTTATCTAATGTAAAGGTATTTAAGTCAGTTATGTTAAGACGGATGGTAGCAGCCCGCCGGAATAAAAAAAATTGAGTGACTAAAAAATAGCCTGAAAGAGAAAAGCATAAAAACAGTCTGACGAAGGCTAAATACCGACTAGGGTACTTTCGTTATTTTTTTTTTTTTTCGTTTTGCATTTTTAATTGTTTATTCTGTCTGTTGCTCTTGTTTCACACCTCAGAACAATAGTGAAAGTACTTCACCGCACATCAACAGTCTGCAATAACCACTCAGACGACAGCACAGTACTTTACGTGTGTGAGTGTATGTGTGTATTAGAGTCTGGGGTCGGGGAGTCCCCTCCTGGCCAGACAATTTGTGTTATATACAAACACAAGTATGTGTCTTAGTAGAAGTATGCACAGTGGTTTGTAGTTGTTTTTCCACAAGAAGACTGTATGGCTGTAGTAGATACTTGAGTTCGCTTGTGTTGCTAGTGAGGACTGACATCAGGAATGCACTAACAGCCTTCACCTGGCAACATAATGCTATCTGTCTATATATGTATGCGTATGAATTCATGTATGTATGCATATACCAGCACTTGGCGGCACCTCTCCATCTGCCACCCTCTCGCATTGACTTGCTTAGGTTAGACGTATTATTTGTCTGTCTATACGTTCTCTGTAATTTCGTATGTACACATGAATATTTACATTTGCATGTAAAAATTCTTACATACACATAAATATTTAGAACTTACGTTACTAATGCAAGCCCTGCAAAAACACGAATACGTCTGGCATTGTTTTCTTGTTCTTCAGTACGACATTACCAACATTACCTTCCCGCCAGACATACCGTCCAGTCATCTTACCAAGCATTCGTATACAGGCTTAGACACAGAAGGCCGAAAAGTGTGGAAGTGGAAAGCAGGGCTTGGATTTAGTCTGGATACATGCACTTAGTATACAGTGTTTACGTGAGCAGTAGCGGGTTTGATTTATCCAAAACACACATACCTCTATTGAAAGTAAATGAAGTTGTACACTGTTTACAAAGTGAAGAAGGGTGTATTGGGTTGACCAGATATGCCTTTTTATCTGTACGGCTTTCCATATATCCGCCTGTTCGAATTTTTATACCGTGAACATTTTGAAAATGGGTAAAAAAACAGATATAATGGTTTGCTGTATGTAACAGGCAGAAGGAGGCATCTTCGACCATATAAAGTATGTATATTCTTGATTAGGGCGACGAGCTGAGTTGAATAAGCCCTGTTCGTCTGTATGCACGCAGCGATATTGAAAACTAGAAAATCTAGAAAGTTGATTTTGAACTCATTCAGCAATTCAAATAATAATATAGATTAAAACTCAGAGAACTAAACGAAACTAGTTTGATTCTGATCAAAAATATATTATTTTATAAGGTTTGGGATGTCTTTTCTTATGATTTCTCCTGACATAATTATAATATCCTCTGCAAGATTATAGAAGTGGTTAAGTTCAATTTAATTACGACGGACAGTGTTGACCATCGAATTTCTAGGGACTGAGTTTAGCCAAGCTTAATAGAATATGCAAAAAATGGATAGGATTTTTACTTCGTTGTTTCTTTGTGGTTTAATTGCTTTAATGCTTTGTCGAAAATAATTAATAAAAATTGGCTATGCGGCCAATAAGTATGTAGTTCTGTATCTTGTTGGTTTCTGTTGCCATAAGTACTCCTATTTCATATATTTACAGGATATTATACGACATATTGAAAGTTTTGAGGTACTTACCCTCCTCAGCAAAAGTAATTATTTCTTGTGTGTTGCCAAAGAAGTCCTCGCGGTCAAAGCCGATACCATCCTGATCTTGCGGCGAAGAAACAGTTTCGTGTATCAAACGCTCCTCTTTTTTCTTATCACGTGCACTATTGGCCGCAACTCTAGAAGCGATTTTATGGCCTTTACCATGTATTTGCACGATGTTTTCGTTAAAATAAACATTATCATTGTCATCAAAGACGCCCCTTATGTCGTTATTGGTGCTATCACTATCACTACTACGATTTATATCTATAAGATATGTTGATTTACTATACGCATTTGACTTGGTTTTTCTTTTGCCACCGTTGTTCGCTTCCTGTTTCTTAGCAGCACGCATAGGTTTACTATTGTCCGTCCGTAAGCGAGGTAGGGGGCTCGTCTTTGCAATTGTTATGGTTTGAATTTGACCTTGCCTCGGCCAACTGGCTGTATTTTTGTTGTTTCTATGTTGACTTGTATAAGACGCTTCCAAATGATATCTGTCCTTTTCAACTGATTTATTTTTTAAAAAATTTCCACTCTGAAGGCTTTTGGGGTTCCTGTCTGTAGTGCTAATATACGCTATTGTCTGACTAGCCGAGCGATTCTGCTCTGTATCCACAGAAGCTACGTTCGAACCATGAAATTCATTCAACTCAGATTCTGCTCGCATCCTTTTTCGCCGATTGCTCAGGACGGCACTGTTCATTCCGATGGTGTTGTCAAAGACATCATTTGTAACCATTTTTCCGCCGTCCGCCCGATAAATCGTCTCCCAGATGAACTGCTTAGGTAGCGGGTGGGATACGTTTGGTTTGTGGGTGAGGCCGAGTTTGGTAAGGATTTGTCGCTTTATTGATTCCAAACGAACGCGATCGCTGAGCACAATATTGTTATGGTTTCGATTAGATTTTTTATAGTTGTAATTGTTGTTGTGGTTATTGTACTTGTTATTGTTGTTGTAATCTGTGTGTGGGTTAGCTGTGTAAATGTGACAATTGTAAAGTGTTTTGTAAGTATCAGAGTTGTATGGATTCGTGTTTGGATTTTTTTTTTAATAAGGTATACTGGTTGAAAAGTGATTTATTTTCAAATAGTAACTCTTTATCCCACATATCAAAATTAAATTTGCATATTTTGAGCTTAGTGTTTGTAAAACAATTTAATTTTAATTTAACTTATTTTTTCACTCGCATTTTTTTTTAGAATTTATTCATTTGACTAATAAAATCAAATGCATATATAAATAGGTTTGTATCTTATATAACAAATAAACTGAACTTTTTAATAAAAATTACTAATGTGTATTTTAGTAAAGTAATAAATCTAAACAGGCCAACTAGTCAAATACAAATTTAAATTCAACTTTTTCTTGAAGCTATGCTTCAAATACGGTATTAATACATTGAAGCATTTTGCATTTTAACTGCACATTAAGTTCTCCATCATTATCACAAACTTGGATATTAGAAATTTTGGGCCTTGAATATGCTTTCGTTTTTAGAATACGAGCTTTTTTGTCAAGTTATAAAAATTATACTTTTACGCCTTTGGATTTGGATTCTCACTGAAACAGGTGCTAACGAATATATGGCTACATGCAGTTTTAGTGGACTCACTCTTATCGTTGTAGAAATTGCGCTCCTCAAGTTGGCACAGAGTGCAACCCTTCTGCGTAACAAGGCTGGAAACATATCCACCACTGCTCGCAATGGCATTGCAGTTGATCAACTTAATCTCTAGCCAAAAGATTCCAATTAGCAGCCACACGAGGTTTGCACGATTTCGTTTGGCCTTTGAGAATTGGCGCATTGTGCTATAATTGGTTGTGGGCCAGGATGAAACCAGAGCCTTCAAGGATGACACACGCACATCTGTCGCAGTGTCCCGTGTACGTATTCTCGATGTGTGCTTTTTGTTGTCCTGCTTTATTGTTTTTAACGCGTTTTCCAGCGTCAGGCATGTCCTGTTACTGTAACCCTGACTAAGCATGAATATACTATCCTGATACTGTTGGTGTTTGCTGTTTCCTGTCTGTCTGCTGCTGCCGTTGTTGTTGTGCCTACGTCGTCTGCGACGGCGCCGACGCCGGCGTCTTCTTTGCCTCTTGCGATTATTGCAAAACATTTTGCATAAGTTGTTCGTCTTCAGCTGCTGGTCGTTTGTAATAACATAGGTAGCATGACCGTGCCCATATTGCTCCTTCAACTTATTATCTCCACTGTTGCTGGCTGGTGAGCTGCTGGACGCTGGTAATGTCTTTAATAATCCACTTCGACTGCCACTAGGCGCAGCCAACTGACACCTCTTCTGCAGCGTTATGTAACTGGTGAATAAAGTGAGCAGCGCAGCGATCCACTGACGCGCAACTGTGACCACCACGCCCAGACCCATCGATGCTCCAACGCGCATGCATGTTCTGGCCTTGTGCCTCGGAGATGACGGGTAGAGGCTGCTACATGAACAGCAAATCAGACTTAAGTTATTGCAACTGCAGCAGCATACTACAACGCAACATCCTTGTCGGCAGCAGAAGCAAGGACAATTGTAAAAGCACCTGACATCTTTGGATTCCGTTGCTGACGCTGGCACAACTGGTTTCTGCTGTTCAAAGTCGAAGATCATCGTCATTTTTTGTTACCAGCTACTATTTATGTTGTTCTAATCAAGTTTTTAATTATCCACTTCCCCATCATTATTTATACTTATACTGCAAGAAAAATGTATAGTGTTATATCAAAATATTTTGTAAAATTAATAAATATAGTATATATAGAACAAAAACAAACAACTATTTTGAGTCAGGCGTTACTGATTACTGTTATGCTCCTTCACGGTCTTAAGAAGGTCACGGTCTTGGAAGGAAGATAACTGGTTACCGCCTTTAAAGATATGGTACAACCATTTCGGCCACGAACCTCCCCCTCCCTCGCCAAATCCCACCTCCGCAAATCACCCACTCCTAGCATTTCACAACTTACAAAATACCAAAATTGGTAAAAATAAAAGTAATAGGTAAAAACGTGAACGAGTATAACGTAGTCGGTAGCGCCCGACTATAGCGTTCTTACTTGTTTAATATATATATATATATATATATATATATATATATATATATATATATATGAAAAGATATGAAAGTGTGCGTAGATTCTTTCCGACATACTTTTCTTACAAGCGCTCTCATTTTTAGGTACCATTACAAACAATCATTTCCTAAAATCCCAAGTGTTCATTTAAAAGTGGCTAACCCTTTCAATATTTTACAGAAATCTTATGAAAAAGGGAAGAGGGACAGAAAATTAAAAATATCAATTTTCAGCAAACATTTACATGGGCTTAAAGATGAGTGCAAACGCAAGCAATTCTTCATATTATGAGCGAGCAAATTATTCAAAAATTCGCGATCTCCCTCAAAGCAAACGGCTCGTTTATATACATACTTATATCTTCTGGGGTATATAAAATTTTTCCAAATATCAAATTTTTCCAAAAGTTGTAGAGCTAAAGCTTCTTGGTTCTTAATAGGAAATAATTACACATTATCCACTTGCGCCTGATATCATCAGCAGTGATAGCTATCACATATCGAAACACATAGGCCATGTTTGGTGCGTTATAATACCATGGATCTAATTTCTTTGAGATGGAACTCTTTTGCACGGAATAATGATGTTGTCCGTTAGATGGCTGAGGAAAGGGTGGAGACAACGGAGTCTTCTGTTGCTTAGTGCAGAGCAAAAGCAAAACCTGAAAATGAAGATGAAAATATTTAATAAAAATTCCTCAATCCTTAACTTTCATTTTTGGGAATAAGCTGTTCTTCGTTTCTTGCTGTACCCGCCCATCTGTAAGAACGCTTGATCTTAGGGCCTGCAAGAGCTAAAAAGTTACAGTTTGCTTTATACACTCGTTTAATAAGTGCAACTGGTATATGTATTTGCGCAATTTTCTCCGGCGCTATTAAAGATAAACCTAAAACTTTGGACATCCACTTGTAGTTATTTTATTTCAAACAAAGTTATGAGTTATTTAGTCACTAAATTTATAATATATATTGCTGTTAAACTCCCACAAACATCACAGAAAATGTGCTTGTATCTGTATGCTTAAATAATTATAAATGTTTAGATGTGTATTAATATTAATTAAAGTAAACAATACTTAGGCTCAATCCTACATTCAAGATATTACTAAACACAATATTCACATGCTTCAAACATGTATATATCGTCGCACGCGAACATATACATATATAATGTTCATACACCATAGTATATACAAACCATTTGTAACAACTGACAGACAAAAGGATGCGACGAGACGACGCCAACAGCGACCAATATAAATGCCAGCTGTGGGTTGTGGAAAGGGCAAGAGCAGGACACAACTACAGTCACAATCAAAGCAGCAATCAGATGAATGGAAGAGTAGAGGAGTTGGTGAGCTTAAAGCTAAGATGACACAATCAATTTTCTTCACAATTTTATATGATACTCAATTCCGCCTGACATAGGAACTATTGAAATTTTCGCCCAACGCATTGGTGTTGGACAGCGGTTGTTTCATTTTATTTTTTATTTTTTGTTTTATGTTGGTCATGTGTCATGCATTTGTAGATATAAGAATATAGTGTCAAAATAGAAAACAAATCCAGCCACATCTAAATATTGAAGTCAATAATGTTATTAAGTACATAATAAATATAATACATATAGGTGAATAGGTGGAAGCATACTACTTACTATGTTACTAATATCTGTTGACCCTATACAAATTCACACACATATATATTATATATTTATTTAAAATGTGTACAAAATTTACCAAAATATTCAAATATATGTGTGTATTTATATGGGGTCAACTGATATTAGTAACATAGTAAGTAGTATGCTTGCACCTATTTACATGCCATTTTAACTTGTTGCCCAGATATGAATATTTCTTGCCGTCATATAATGACAATTAATAGAAATCACATGACTTTTTTTTTCTTTGACTATGATTTACTTTCAATTTAATCTAAACTTATTTTCTTACAAGTGTATTTACAATTTTGTACACACACACATGAGTCTTGTAAAAGAAAATATATGTATACATTATGTCCATGTAACCACTACTACTATTACTATAAGGAGACACCTCGTCTGAAACACTTTTGTTGGAGATGGAGTGAATTCGATTGTCAGCCAAAAATGGTAAATTCACCAAACTTACATAAATACATACATAGAATCAAATAAATATTCGTGCGTGTGTGTGTCTATAGTATATAAGTAATCGTCGGCTTCGTTGTGTACATAAATATGTACTTAAAATAAGTAAATATGTATCTGTATATATGCATACATACATGTCCATGTTTGTGTATACTGCTACATATGCATTTAGTAATGCATGAGTAGTTTTGTTAATTATTTTAACCGGTTAGTGTTATTTATTTATTATCATGTTGTTGTTATATATTTTGATATATTAATACATCAACATAAATATTTTATTAGATATATTGCATATTATTAATATATTGCCGTAAATAGTTATGTCGGCTGGTCTAGTTGTCGTTTAATTTAACACTAGTAGCGAACCCTTTATTTTAAATGATAGTATAGTAGCAATCTGGTTCATAAGTTTGTTTTTATTCACTTCATTTAGGCACTTTAAATTTATGATAGCAACGTTTAAAATAATCGCTAAAAACTGTGTTTTACATTATTTATTGGACACCATTTCGTGAGAGTTGCAGGGCAAACCACTTGGCGAAGCCAAAATTACGTTTATTCCGCTCGGTGGTAACGGACTAAATGAAAATTGAAAACCGAATACACGCTTACGAGCGAAATGGCAATCGTCTGTCATCAGCTGGTACAGTAGAAACTTGAATGCTAATACCTCTTAGTTTAAGAATCGAACGTGTGGCTTTATTTATTATTTTTTATTACTTTGAGTTTTACTTTAATCTATGATTTTTCTTTCGATTATAATAGTTCAAAGCTTATTAATAATTTTATGATTATAGAGGGTTAGATATAATTGAAACAATGTTATTTGCATACCTTGTTTCTGCTTTGCATATTCACTGCATTATCTAAATAAGATTTAAAACCTGGAATGTATTGAGAGCATTTACATGTTTCTTTAATCTTCCTATCCTAAATTTTCAAAGTCTCAAATTTTCTTTATAACAATATTTTACGGTATATTGCAAGAGCTGACTGTGATTAAATTTTGCTCTACCAGGTTAACGGAAAACGATGCGAGTGTCTAGCATTTGCACATATCAGCTGGTGTAACATATCAAGAGAGAGTGCTGATGGACAAAAGCTAGCTGTTTTAAAAATACTAAGCCATTTTCACGGTCTGGTCACTCTACTTTTGTTTAAATCTGTAAAAAAAATACAAGCTTCTCACCTCTATAGTCTATATTGTCCGATAGCTACTGCGTACATTCTGCATTTGATTGGGTTGCCTTCATTATTTGAGTGCGACTCCACCAGCTATTAGTGTGTGTTTTGAGTGTCACCAAGGTAAATTCTTCAACGATAATCGAATGATATGCTGAATACGAAAATAAAATTATATATATATATATGTCGACACCGTAAACATCTCCCTATAACAACAGCTGATCTGATAGTGGTAGCAGTTGTGCTGTTATTATTTTTACACGGCTGCATAACCAATCGAATATATTTTAGAATATAAATTTGGGGTAATTGTTCGTTTTAGTCACCGTAGGTAAAGAACATTCAAATAAAGGTGGGGTTGGTTCTATCTTACCGAGGATTCCATTTCCGGCTGCGGTATTATTGGATAGTTTCCTAAATATAAGCAAATAAAATACAAAAAACACATCGATACCACTTGACGATGAATATTTAATAGGTATGGACTATCGCCAAAGAATTTGAGATGGGCAAATCAAAGTCGTGCACTATCGATTAAAGTATTTTGCATTCTATGACGCAAAGTTGATTTTAGCGAATGAATATATTCAACCATCGTAATAAGTATCGATATATATTCATTTCGTCCATATGAATAACCTTTATTTATATTCGTAGTTTGCCTAAAGAATAGGTGTTGCTTGCAATAATATTTGCTTACCTAATGCTTTTTAGCCATGTTTAGTTAAAGGTTTGTGTGAAAATAGATAAACATTACTTATTCTAATTGCGGCGATATCCTCAAAATTAATTTTCATTTAATTGATTTGTGTGTGTTCTATTGAAACTTAACATACTCTTTGTTTGTGTATCTATTTACCTGCAGTGTTGCACCAATGCCCGCTATAGGTTTTCTTGTCACTATTTAATTTTAACGTCAGTTTATTTTCAATTTATTTTCAGTTTATTTTCAGCTATGCAGCATTATTGCAAACTTTAACAGAACATCGATGCACACTCATCAAATAGAACCAGGATGATCTTGAAATAACTGCGTACTCTTTGGTGGTTTTTATACTGTTGTTACCAGTACACTGTCTACCGAAATAGGTCGCTAAATAAACCAATAATTAAATATATATTATATTTAAATGTTTTTGTGAACTAAATTTAGTGTCTTCAGATCTCATAATGCCTCACAAATTCCTTGTTAACGCGTTTGACTGGCACATTTCATGTCATCACCGGGGACATCAAGACTAATGCCCACAAGGAACAGAATAGAGATAGAGCGTCGCTCGGATTTCGTTCGGATATCAGTACGGCAATGCTATTGAGCGAGTGGTGAGCAGGCATAGCGTTGCATGACTAAGGATCTGGAAAAGTGCCGATCGGTAAGGCGTTGCACTCCGAATGAACGCAATTGAAACTATAGATTGTATACCCGCGTCAGATAAAGTGTTAAGGATTTTTAGGAGCGCCTACTGGTGGCGGGGCAAACCGATAACATCTGAAATCGCAAATTAATAAAATTCACAATTTTAAAGCTTGAATTCCCAAACTTGGTATGAATATAGCTGACGATCTCCTCCCTTGATCTTCTGTAGTTTGGAAACTTTGGTGTACTAATTTTAGGGACTTTTCCGTTTTTCCGCCAACCAGCTTTTTTCAAAAGTCTTTGAGCTATAGTTTCTTGGTTCATGATAGGGATTAATAAAAATTTTTGTACTTTTAAAATTTGTTCTGATTTTTGGAAACATACAATTGAATGACACATATTTAAATTTTTAGGAACAAACGAACGAATTTCTGAAAGCCCCAAACGGCCCCATGAGCCCCGAAACACTTACAGCTTTATATCTCATGAACCAGATGAGCTCTCATATATTGTGTATTTATGTATCTACTAAACTATACCAGAACTCCGAAAGTTTGTTGTGCTTCGCCTGTAGCGCGTACTACCGTCCGCAGTGATAAGCTGTTTCAGTGCGCATATATTCTAAAGACAACTTCTATTAAAATTTAATACTCGGCAGAGGCATTTAGTATTTTCTTTTTTGGTACTTTGTTTAACAAGCCATTCTAAAGTGAATTTCTATTACAAGAGTTTTCCCCCTTTTGTTACGAGTTCTGTTGAATACAGAGTCAGATATAGTAAATAGAAGTACAGCTGTGGCCCCATAATGTGTCGGTGACTCTTTGATTGTATTAGTGGTTTGAGGATTTACGGTTCGCTGCTTTATTTCCTATAAATATAAGTACGGACAACCAGTGGCTTTGTGTTTGTATGTATATATATACATTTTAACATAACCGTGGTTGTCCATTTCCTTTACCACCAAGAAATATACTTTTTTTAAATATAAAAAAAAATATAATGTTTTGAAATAATATAATTACTACTAGTATAACTAATTCGCTAAAAGAATTCACGCTAGTGGCGAATATAACAAGCAATATATACGCAAACCTTTGATGTTTTGCTATGATTTAAAGAGATCGAATGATGTGCCGATCAAAAGGTGTCGTTTAAACTATATGAAAAACCACCATATTTAATAGCTCATCTGGTTATGACATATGGAGATAAGTAATTAGAACAATATCCGAATTTAGAAGCTTATGGGTTCGTTGGATCTTTCAGGAATTTGTTCTGAAAGCAAAAATTAAATTATTTAGTTGTACCTATCTTGACACTTTTTATAATAAGTATGTAAACTAAACCATGTCCGTCCGCCATTCTGTAAAATGCAGCAATCTCGGAAATTACAAAATCTAGAAAACTGATCTTGGACTCATTCAGTTTGTATATACTGTACGCGGAACAAGCTTATAAATTTTTTTCGAAATCGGTTTAATTAATTTCGATAAAAATCGATTTCTTACCGTTTCGGAGACTATAAGAGCTGGAGGCACCAAATTTGGTGTGTTATGTTCGTGTATATACGAAATGTATACATATATACAAAATAAAATTGCTTTTAAACGTTGGAAACACATACAAAAATTTTATAAATGACAGTGTACACCCAATTCCATTTTTACAAGATTTTAAAATAACTGCAAAAATTTTCTTAAAGTCCATATAAAGTTATGCGTATTGCATTTCACTATCCACATACAGTGAATCATTAATATAGGTAAACGGGTATTTATGTTTATCATATATAAATTTAATAATTTATAACTCAAAAATTAAAGGCAAACCAATTATAAAAAATTATAATTCATTAATTAATTGTATTTTTTTTTAGAATAGAACATGAAGTAAATAAAGCTCCGAGGCACGACACCTGCAGAATTTAATGTTTTATTTTATAAATTATATTTGTATAAAACAGATTCCTTTTGCATTACTTTGCACCGCAGAGTAGGCGCTACCCATGAACCATATTTTAATGGAGTACGAACCACTTACTGACACTGCACGTGCAGTTATTCGCTGCTTACGAAGTAGTTCGATTACTAGAAGATTGTGTGTGTGTACGTTTGAATTTGTATGCGTAATGTATGAATTCAAGGCGTTTGAAATTTTGTAACTACAGATCGCAATGCTTCAGGGTATCTCCTAGTCGGACGCTCCCTTGTACTATTTAACCAATATCTTTGTCACTCGAATTTAAAGGGTATATATTGTTTTAAAAAAGAATAAGGTGTATACGCTTTACGTACCGGAGATGACTCGTTCATTTCGTTACAAACAGCGTCGCAAAATTTTAATATCTTCTGCAAGGGTATTATAATGACTATGATAACAACAGTAGTACGTACTAGCAAATACAGTGGTGGCAAAGCTAAAGCAAAATCAACATTAACAGAAAAAGCAACAGTCAAAGACCAAAAGAAACGGCAGAAAAGCAGTCGCGGTTGACTTGCAGACCGTGAAAAGCCACGAGCCACGATTGAAATACCGAATTTCATACCGAAAACATATGAATACTGATTGTTTAAATAAAGAGCAAGCGGTATAGATGACTCTTCGCCAGGCACACATGTAAAATCAGATATATACACAAGCGTACATACAAACATCGTGCATACATATAACAACATATAATAATAACTGCTTATACGATCAACGTACACACAATGGAGCATGTTCCGTATGTGTTTGTTTGTATATGTGGACATATAATATGTATATATTCATAATTAGTGTATATACAACTTACATAGTAGGAATACCTGAACTATTTTCAGTATGACACAGCTGAGAAATATATACACAGTAATAAGATAACTCATATGATACAGATAAAATATAAATATTTACTAATAATGATGTAATGCATAAGTTAATGCATCTCCGATTATATATATGGCATATATTCTTGGGTATATTCTTAATCAGGATTAATACATTTATCCACTATGTCCGAATATGCATACAGTTTGTCAAACAATTGATTGCAAAATAAAACAAGTAAGAACGTTGCAGTCGGACGGTCTTAATTAATACTGTTATTTTCGAAAATTTAAAATGAATATGAAATTTTGCCGATATTTAAAGAAAGTGACCAGTAAATTTTAAGCTTATTTAATTTTTCTTGCATTCAACCCTAACCACTCATTTTCCACGCAAGGAGGTAAATATTAAAAAAAAAAGTGGTATGAAAATAAATTTGAAGCTTATCGAGGGTCAGCGGTTCGACTCCCGGTGTGGAATATTTCATTTCTCGTTGATAAATATTAATTAAAATTTTTTTTTAACTTTTAACAGAGCAATCTTAGTTGTTTTAACTTTGTTTTTATCTCCAAACCACTTATAGTTGCTATCACATTTATAATGGGTATATAACTCGATCTGATTAGAATATTGTAGCAAAACTTAAAAAGTTCTCGTATATAATATATTACCTAGCACTTACTGCCGATCGCAGTGATGAGTTCAATATACCCAATATATATTTAGATATATAAATAATCCGAATGCTGTTATTCTTACTTGTATTCTTTTTATATTGCAGGACAGAACGTTGAACCCAAATTCAACGTTGAATGAGAGTTTAGTTGCGCGTAATTTAAAAAAAAAAAATGAAAGAAGGAAGGAAGGGAAAGCAATAAAGAGCAAGGAATGGGGTGGGTTTTCAGATCGCCAGCACCGCTACGGCGTCATGGTTCCATCTATAAAACAGGTGTTCTGTATAGAAAGCGCGGGTTTTGGTAATACCAAGAGGTTTTCACTTGATCACGGAAAACAAACTCAAACGAACGAATGTCTATTTGCTTGTACATTTATGTAAGAAATGAGTATGTGTGTAAACTTTACAAACATAGCCTTTCCAAACTTACCCTCAGTCTTAGCCAGCTGCCTTCTCCAGCAGTTTCATCGACAACCAACCCGTCTTTTTTAAAATAGAATTTTAAAACCCAAAATATTAAGTTCTAGTCGGGAGAGCGTCACTAGATGTTATCCTGTGTACAGGTCTCTCAATAAGTAAACGTATTAGAATATATAAACACAATATCATCGATAAGGTAAAATAATAAGATTTTTGATTGTTTTTTATGAAAGCTAGAGACACCAAATTTGGTTGATACGAACATTTTTTATAATATAGAACTTACAGAATATAATTCATCAACTTTCATTGAGATCGGTTAAAGGACAGGAAAGTTGTACAAAAATCGTGAGGTAAAACTCGTTCACAAAGTGAAAAGTAGTAGAGATAGAGTCACCAAATTTCCCAAACATCGCAGAAAATATTTTTCGGCCACACCCGAAAGAGTATATTGGTTTTTGCAATGCCCCTCTTGCTATATGTCCGTCCGTCTAGAGTTATCAAATTTGTAAGGTAGATAACTGGTAATCTCCTTTAAAGATCGGCAAAAAATTTCGGCGACGAGCACCCCACCTATAGCAACACAAAACTGACAAAATACCGAAATTTTCCAAAATAAGTTATTAAGCTTGATTTACCAAATTTGGTAATAAGTTAGCTGGTGACATTCCCTAAGTATTAATACCTTTTTATCCGGTCACGCCCACTAGAAAGGCCCCAGCCACGCCGCCTATACGAATCGCAAAAGCTTATATCTCTACAAAGTATACGTCCGTATAAATACAAAATGACAACTTTTTTTGCGTTAACCAAATGAATGTTCAAAAATTTGTTAGAGCATTTAAAGTGCGACTTTCCCGATGGACAATTCGACGACGCGAACATATTACACGGCGGGCGAAATAAGAGATGGTTCAGTGATTAATCTCTCTTACCCTTCTCTTGTGCCTTTTTGTGGCAACGGTAGTAGCCGTTTGTTTGGCACGCGCCGTCTTGTCGGTCTTGCCAGCACCTGTCCAATTCGTGCGAAGACTTAGACACACAAGATCTGTGTAAGTATATATCTTTAAGTATATATATATAAATATATGTAAGTATAAGTAAATATACTTTAAGGTAAGATTTCTTTGTATGCATATATATGTATATACTTTAAATTAGTATACATAGGAGCATGTACGAAATTCACTATACACTTTGTTCATATGTAACGTTCGTTTGTACGTATTTTTGTGTAATGTATATATACAGATATAATACGCACTTATATTAATACTTTACCAGAATTAATATAAGAAATTACAGCAAATGATGAACAGCTTTAAGTGGATGTCACCTGCATGCAGAAGAAGAAGGAAGTTGATATATCCCAACCCCAAGCATATAGAAACGACTTGGTCATTAATTGGTTCGAAATATACCATTTCGTCAGTATATTTTTTTTAAAGAGTGAAATATGTATCTATTTAGTTACTATTTTAAAGTTTTAAAATAACGGTTATGTATGTATGAACGTATTTATGTACATACATATGTATGAACGCAGCGATCTCACAAACTACAAAAGCCAGAAAGCTGATCTTGGTCTCATTCACTTCGTAAGTATAAATTGCTCCGTGTCATTAATATCGATAAAAATCGGTACCAAACTTTTGTTTTCTCACCATTACTTAGAGATTATCAAAGCTAGAGTCAAGAATTTTAGTGCGTTTTGTTCATGTTAACAAGATACCGATTTTGATACCTCCGGATATACCTCCCCCCAAGCGCACCCAATATCGACAAAAATATAAAAACCGCAAATCAAATACTACAGTCCTACAAATTGGATTGTACATACATTTTGATGCTCTTAAGGACTGATTAAAAAATTTATAACGATCATACATTTAGTTTAGAAAATAAGAAGGATTTAGTTTCTATAGAGGGGCTCGCGCAACTACCGAGTAAAGTGTGTGCTGCATGCATTTGTGTATGTATGTAGGAATGCAAATGGGCTTAAATATCGTAGTCGGGTGGCCCTGTAAAATATTTATTTTTACTTCGAAGCTACTGTGCGAGATGCGAGAAAAATATAAAATATATAAATGTAATTATAGATAGGTTATAGAGCTCTTAAATTTACAAAAGTGTATTAGTTTGTGTGTTTTGGCTTATCTATTTTCTATATTTTTACTTGCTAAAGCTTTCTTAGATCTGCGGCCAATAATACAATGTTTATATCATTTAAGTAATATCAAAAATATATGATTTTATGATAACTAAACAATTGTATCCATTTTAATTTATGTGCGTGGGCTTAGGGGATGTACGCATGTCCAAACATCCGAATGAAGGTGATTACGTATTGTCAAGATTTTGAAATTAAATCAGCATAGGGTTGATGGGGAAGACAGGCTTCCCTCTATCTGTAGCATGTCGAAATTATGTCTATAATTATGCATACCTTCTTAGTATATGTAAATACTATCATCAATTTTATAATTTATATATATATATATATATATATATAATATATATACATATATATATATATATATATATATATATATATATTATATAAAAATCTTCCTATATATTAAACAAGTTAATATCGTATATAC